>JABFEX010001225.1:0-21004 GCA_013623515.1 Fusarium illudens | reverse complement strand
TTAGTCTAAATAGGTATATTAGGTAACCTATCCCCTGGGTACCTATGGGAATTTTAAGCCTTACTTCGCTCGCGTATCCTAGACCGGTTCTGTAAGTCTCTCTGCTATCCAGGGGGCTAGGAGAGATAGATACCTAAGGTTATAGATAGTATGTTTGAGTCTAGGGCCAGCCCTGCTGAAGGAGCATTCGCCTTTGAACCCCCTTTCCGACTACGGAAACGCAAACGGCCTGTCGAATGTCTTAAGCCCTTTGGTAAATATCTTGACTGAGCCTGGGTGATCAGGCTTGCCCGATTCCCGCTAGAATAGTCCTAACCTTCCCTTTAAAGACTTTCATAATACTAAAAACATTTTAGACGTCTTCTCTTCTCATTATTTTTCCCTTATAGGCCTATGATATTCTTCTTTACGCAGATCTATTTTACCGTCTGCCCCTCTGAGAATGGATGTACTCGGCTAGTATCGGGATGTATCACCTTGATCCTCACAGCCTGCTGTATGCCTAGCTTTGTGCCTTGCCTTTAGTGAGGCGTCGTTTCAACATGACATCTCGTGGCTGCCTAAATAGCACCGATCCAAACAACACAAGGCTCACTGCCTTTATACTCTTTGTTCCAGCCAAAAACTAGAGTTTGCCATCTCCCAAATAGCTGGCTCATAGGGGCAAGAACAAACCCAGGGTTTAGACACCAAGGGTTCGTAGGAATTAGATATCTAGGTCTTTCTAGTAGGTAGGTAGATATTGGTGTGTCTATTACTTCTATCGCGGCTTTTGGATTTCATATCTCAGCTACCTGCCTGGGTAGGCAAGTGTAATAGCGTGGAGGGCTACACCCCGAGGCAAAAGAGCCAATTGGCCAAAAGATCCAATGTATTGAGGCCCCCAGGGTCTCACAGCACCGACAACTGCCAACTACAGCGCTCCACGAGCCTGCAGCCATCAGGTTACACGACCTAGGCATTGACTGCGCCTCTCATGTCAGAGCGGCTGAGTATTGCGGGGGATAAATAGCAGCATGTGCTCGCTTCTCCGCTCAACGCATCCGTCCTTCTTCTCATCCTCGGTTTGCACTCAATAGTTGCCACCTTTCTTTTTCGCCTCCCCAAGAGGCATGAAAGTGTTGCCAATCCTTCTTACCTCTAACCTATCTCTGCTTAACCAGTCACAAACTCATTCCCCTGATCCCTATCCCTTGTCTTCTGTTGCCTTTCGGAATCTCTTCTGCCCTCACATTTCCATTCTTCAGTGCCGAAACTTCGGCGGTGATCAGAGACATGGAGTCGATTGACTCTGACCTCTATGAAATCGCCTTGATCTTGCCCTTGAAAGACGACTACCAGACAGCTATCAAGTCGCTCGATAAAACCTTCCTCCGACGCTCCCTTCAGCCCTCTGGTGCAGAGTGTACTCTCGGTACGGCCGGACTCCACCATATCGTACTAGTCACCGGGCTCGACAATACTAGCGCTGCAGACTCTGTCGAGAGGGTATATCCAGACTTGCTGAATGAGTATCCATCCATCCGAGCCGGCTTCTTGGTTGGAGTTGATGCCATAGCGCCGCATGATGGTCAGGCAAAGGCTGGTGATATCGTGGTGGCAATGCCCCAGGGTCACGAATCTGGGATTGTACAGTTCGACCCTATCAAGTCCCGGGACCAAAAACGCCTCTATGTCACCGGCCACTGGGGCGAGCCTCCCAGTTTCGTTCAATCAGCCGTCGACTACACGCTGTCTACCGAAGGCCGCCGTGCATGGCACGAGTATCTTGACAAGCGCTTGCCTACAATGGCATGCGCTGATGAACCTACCACGAACGATCCAACTGAGGACCAAAACGTATCAACGGAAGGCGCTGCTTGGCCGGGCTCTCCACCACGATCCGTCTTGACAAAAGGGGCGCCAAATGTGATTAGGGGGAGAATTGGCTCCTCGAACCAGCCCTTGGGTGATTCCGAACTTTTCCACGGTTCAGCAAAAGAGAACGGAATTTTGTGTTTCGAGAAGGCAGCAGCAAACCTACGAGGACAACTACCTCTGCTCGTTGTGTGCGGCGTCGACGAAACCACTGCCCCTTCTCTACCGAAAGAAACAGCTAGCAATATCAGCAAAGTCGCCTCTGTGTACACAATGTTCCTGGCAAGCCAGCTCAATCCTCAGGAACTATCCATGGGGCGTCATATTAGTAACCTCTTCCACCATCGACCTTTTAGCCTGGAACGCCCTGCCTTTCGTTTGCTTCGCCTTGAGCGGGGAAGCAGGTCCCCGATACAATGCAGTATATTTGAGGCCTATCTGGATGAACCGGACACTCTAATCGACTACGAGGCCCTTTCATACGCCTGGGGAAACAACAACAAGCCTGAAGACATCATTGTTGATGCTCGGGTCCTACCCGTCACGAAGAGCCTTCATTTCGCGCTCCAGCATCTGCGACAGAAGGATATGGACAGGATACTCTGGGTGGATGCGATATGTATCGACCAGAGTAATGTTGCAGAGCGCGGCCACCAGGTCTCATCCATGGGTAACATCTATAGGAGGGCAGACAATGTCATCATTTGGCTGGGGTCGGCTAGCGAAGATGCTGGTTTATTAATATCAGCTCTCAAGAAGCTTCAGCACCAACTCCCTTCACAGGCTTTCCGGGCATCGAAGAGCACAGATGCCGACTGGAGAGATGTATGGGAAAAACTCCAGGACAGGCCCATCTCTGACACGGGTTTTCACCTTCAACTCATCGCTGGACTCACAGAACTGGCAAGCAATTCTTGGTTTAGCAGGGTGTGGATCTTGCAAGAGGTGGCGAATGCGAAAAGGGCGCAGATACGTTGCAGTGCAGGAACTGTAGACGCAAAGCTCTTTGCCCTTGCACCGTGGCTTCTGAGAACAAGTGTGAAGGAGCAGTCCCAGGCCGTTCTCGACATCATGCCTGGCCCATCGAGGCAATCATCGTGGTGGAGCGAGGACCGAACTCTCTGGTCCTTACTATGGAAATTCCAGGATTGCGATGCTACGGACCCCAGAGATCGGATATATGCTCTACTCGGAATGGTGTCGCACACCGCAGAGGAATCAATCGAGCCCGACTACAGCAAAAGTGAATATCAAGTCCTAGGGGATGCGTATGACCACCTATTTAGCCAGGGTACGGCTATCAAACTATTAGGCATTGCCAGCATCGGAGAACTGCAGAGCAAACTCCTCGACTTGTCGAGAGCGGACTTCGATCAAATGGTGGTACGATGGAGGTCGCCATATGATCTTGCATACTTCTTGCGTGACCATGGGCATGTCAGATGGGCCGAAGGGGTTCGAGAGCTCGCCACTTTAGGTTTTGGAAGGTTGGGATTGACGGGGTTTGATATTCCGCTCGCCATTGCTGTCTGGCTATTCTATGAAGCCGTGGAAAAGAGGAAGGGCGCCCTGGGTTCTCTGTGGGACGAGGAAGCTATGGCCAAAACTGGCGCGACGGGACTCGTTCTCATGGCAGTTCGACTTGGGAAATATACTCTGTGCCTCGTTTCCCCGAACTGCGGCCATGGATTTCAAGTTTTCGAGTCCATCCTCGCCGAGGCAGTTCACACCGGCAAAGGCGCCGTCAAAATCGCCATGGACAAGTCCATGCCAACACCCGAGGTATTCGACAAGTTCCTCGGCACCTCATTCCGACATTTCTGGACCCATCGCGTTGAAGGATTTAACATTCGAACCAATTAGAAGTCTACATAAAAAAAGCCACGAGGAAGAAACCATCGCTGGAAAGACGCCATCCAAGCGGAGGGTTGATGGAGTTTGGGAGTCGGGGGAGGCTAATAAATAGGCCGCTAGGGCGATACGGGACCATCTTGGCACTTCTGGTCATGATTGAATTTGGAGATGGCGTCGAGTGATGGACTAGACAGCTGAGCGTTGTATGAACATGGTATTAGGGTTGATATCAATATTGCGGTAAGAACTATGTTCTGGGCATTGTCCTCGTCACTGAGATTAAGTAGGTCATTCGTGGTCATGTAATCCTTCTTCGTGTTAGTATCTCAGCTACATCGATTCTGTTAGCATTCAACGCTTGATGGGAATCACGCCTTGAATACCCCTATCCACCACACATATCGATCCCCCAACAAATTGCCCAACCAGGAGAATACGTCACGCTTAATCCTTCATTGCTGAACCCTCGTCGTGAATGATGCTGTCAAGACTCAAGCCCCAGGGTCTGCTTCTCGTCACCCTCAACCCCAATCTTAGTCTTCCCCACGTTGATATAAAGTGGATATACCCAAGTCAGCACGTAATCGATGAGGGATATAACCATGGCGATGGAAACGTCGGTAGCATCCATGAGGGCGCCGGTGGCAGGCGTGAAGGCGGTAGCGCCCGAGATAGCAGCGACGAGGATCGAACCCCCACGTTTTATGTGACGACCAAGACCTCGGAGACCCAATAACCAACTGCTAGGCATACACCAACCATTGACTGCTACTAGGGTACTGGCTTACCAGTTGCAAAGCGACCATAAAGACTGCGCACAGGGCGAGGTGGCCAGGATATAACGAGGCTTAAATACCGGTATGATCATCAGGTCGGCAGCAATAAACCGATTCGCCGTGTCCAGACCCTGCGAGACAGCAAGAAGGCCTGAGATCTTTCCATGCTGGACACAAAGGTCGATGAAGTGGTTGGCGAGAGCGGCCTGGGCACCGACGAAGCTGGCAACGCCAAGATACACCCACTGGACATTGGCGAGAGAGTCCTGGGTGTTAAGGGTATCTACGAAGAAGACTCACGAGGCCAAAAGGGGCTCCAAAAAGGACACAGTGCCCTGAACGCCCTGGGCGAGGTTGAGGCGCACTTCTGACCACTTGGACCAAGGTTGCCGCGGTGCAGAGTCGAGAGAAGTAGCATGCCCTCTTCCGAGGCACTGACGCTTTTCGCACAATTATCGCTCTCTGGACCCTTGTGTCGCAGCAGTTTACCGGCCTCGTCCTCTTTTCGACTTTTGGTGCCTACTTCTTTCAGCAAGCTGGTGTCGCCGACCCCTTCCAGATCAAGTCCGTTGCCCTTTCGATCAAGATCGTTGCGGCTTGTATTGCCCTCTACGTCGCCGACGGGGTTGGAAGAAGAATGATCAGTTGCTCTGGTACGACAACTATGTGGGCTACGAGTCAACTCGTTGGTATTCTCGACGTTGTCTCTAGGGTCAGGGCGGTAAACTGCGTCTTTATTCTCATGGCCGTCATCTGGAGTAAGCTTCCCGAACCTCCAATGTCGATAGCCTCCCACTTGCGCAAGAATCCAAACAGATATCGTCCTGACGATGAACGGAGCGACGGGCTGCGGCATCATTGGAGAGATCTCTTCTCAAAGACTGCGATATTACACGTCAGGTGCTGCCGCAGCGTCCAACGCCATCTTCAACATCGGCATGAACCAACTCGTGCCTAACATGATCAACGCAAACGAATAGAACTAAGGCCTGAAAGCAGGCTTCTTCTACGCCGGCGTTGACCTTCCATTCGTCATTGCGATTTGGCTCCTGATTCCAGAGACTTCTGGGTACGTAGACGCACCATGTGGTATAATGCATGCCAAGAGACTGTACGTTCCGCCGCCGAACTTGATGAGCTCTTTGAGCAAAAGATCAAGCCGTCGCGGTTCCGAAGGACGGAGACTGCGACTCATTGTGTTGTCGCTCTTAATAAGGATCTCGACAACTGGTTTGACGCTGTGGGGGGACACTGCTCCATGAGCAATGGGCATTGGATCTGTTCAACAAGTGCCGTTTCTGTTGAGTAGGTCTCAGCTGGTCCTTTCCATTCGCCGAACCGCGTACTTGACGGGCCCATCATCCAGATTGAACGTACGTAGCAGAAAGCCAACCAGCAAAGAAGCATCTGCTAAGTCATACCACACCTCTCAGCCGGGCACATAGAACTTTGTCGTCCGCTCAACCGCCTCCGCCACAACCTCTGCCTCCTCCCCTCCCCGAACAGCAGCTTCCCCCCAAGCCTCACTGCACCTCGTCAAATACCTCTTCGTCTCATCCTGAGCAAACCACTCCGGTCCAACCTTGGCGCCCTCGATGTAATACGCCAATCCAGCAAACGACATCTCCCATCCAACGCCCCCTGCTCCAGCGCCGTACTCTTGCCAGTTCTCGTTGACGGGTGCCGTGTGCGATAGCTCGAGACGAGACTGGGCGTCGCCAGCACTGCTGATGCGGACCTCGACCCAGCCAGTGCTGCCGCCAAACTCCCAAGAGACACGGAAGTTGGAGGGCGGGACACACTCCTCGATAGTCCCGCTGGCGTTGTTCTCGACCTGAAAGCGGCCGTTGACGCAGAGGTCGCCCGATACGGGGGAAAAGAACTGCTTGATCTTGTCTGGATTTGTGCAAGTTTCCCAAAGAGACGACACGTCGACGTCAAAAGTTTGGCTGATGGTGATGATGCGTCCTTCATCTCCGGACTCAAGTGTGGTCTTTTCAACGGTTCTCGAGACGGCTGCCAGTTGCTGGTCGAGGTCCATGGCGACGTTTGTTTATGAGAAATGCTCTGATTCACGGTGATGCTTGTGAAGAAGAGACATTATGCGGGGAAGCACCAAGAATTATGAACTCATATTTATGCATCTACATATTCAGTGCCGTGCATTAAGTGAAACATGGTCTGACTGCATTACTATTACTATCCACATTGTGAACATGCACAACCAATCTCGATAAGAAAACACGCTTCAATTCGAACAAAACAAATCTATGTATCTTGGTCTAAGTGGTCTATACACACACTCTTGCCGTTCAATGCAACCCGCTCTCACCAGTCTCAGCCATGTGCTTCTGGCACTTGAGCATAATGTTGAGCTGATCGCTCACGTCCTGGAGCCGGCCAAGGACCTTCTTGTTGCCGTCGGTGAAGTTGAGGATAGCGTACGGAACACCCGTGTCGTGGCAAAACTCGCGGATCATGAACTGCACCTTGCGCAGGTTGTGCCGGGGAAGGCGGGGGAAGAGATGGTGAACGGCCTGGAACTGGAGACCGCCGTGGATGAAGTCGAGCCAGGCAGGGCAGTCGACGTCCATGGTGGTTCGGAGCTGACGCTGGGGAAAGGACTCGCTCTCGCCGAGGTCGGTGGTGGACATTCCCCAGTGGGAGAGAGTGATTTGCACATGCAGCGGCATAGTAACGATATGCGACACAAGCACGAAAGCGACGCGGATGGTCCAGTTGGGAAGCCCACGCCAGAGGAGACAGTATCCGAACAGGAACCAGTAGCACGCCATGAAAGAGATCTCGGTAGGTCGGATCCACCAAGCCCTGCTCTTGCCCAGGGAAGACGACTTCTCCGACAGCACGTGTAGCCACGAAAGGAGGTACAGGTTGAAGCGGGCGACGCCCATGACGGGGTAGTAGGTGAAGCGCTGGTAGGGCACGAGGAAGTCGGCGGCGGCGTCCCAGACAAAGGTGAAGCCGTTGTAGTACGTCGAGCTGAGAGACTTGAAGAAGGAGGGACATGTAGCAAAGATAGGGACGTTCTGGATGTCGGGGTCGTGTTCCTATCTGTGTTAGTACAGGTTGAGCTTCAAGATGGTGATGGACTCACAGGCTGGTTCGTGACAAGATGGTGAACGTTGTGGCTGCTCTTCCACCAACCGATCGAAAGACCACAGCAAAAGTCGGCGACGAACATGCCAATGAGAGTGTCGATCACAAAGTTGGAGGTAATAGCCAGATGGCCAGCGTCGTGGGCGGTGAACATGATTTGGTGCTGCAACAGTTAGAAGATGCCGCTTAGTTGAAGAGGCGAACAACATACCCAGAACAACCCAAGGAAGACAGCTGACGTGAGATACCACTGGTGATAAAACGTCACAGCAAAAGTCACGAACAGGGCCGTGTACCGCACCATCTCCTTGCCGTACTCCACGTAGGGACAGTTGTAGAGCCCCTCATCATGGACCCTCTGGTGAAGCTCCTGGTACTTGCGAGCAATGTCCCGCTGAACCTCGGGGTTGACAGAAGGATACGTAGCCGAGTCCAGCTCAATCTCCCGAGAAATAGCAGCATTGGCGACCCTCAGAGTAGCAGAGTGCTTGATAGCCTCGGGAGAAGGCTTCTTCCCGACCGCCCGGTGATGAAGGCGGCTACAGTCCTTGCTATGAACAGCAGCATCCTCACAGCTGCACACCGACGAGGCCAGACTGACAGCGTCGTCGACACTGTCCTCCGTGTCGGAGCTGCATGACGCAACGCTCGAATCTGATGGCCGGTCTGCCTCGCTGCGAAAGATGCCGCCTCTAATTGGTGGTGTGCGGTTGACCCAATACCCTTGCTTCCGGCCGATCCGATAGGGCCTCATGGACCTCAAGGTCGCTTCCGAGTGATAACTATTCCGGAAATCGTTAGGAATCCTGGATGGAACCTCTCCCCGCATGCATGAAAGAAAAAACGTCTTGTTCCAGGTTGTCGGAAACATATCAACAGTCCAATCAGGTGTTGTACGTTTCAACCTCAACTTGAGCCTCTCCTCAACCTCAACCTCAACCCCGGATTATGGTGGACGTACGCTTTCATTTCGTCCGTGGCATCTCTCCCCACCATGTGGAGAATAGCCAGTCTTCCTCCTGGGTGCTTGTTCATCCAGCCGTCGAGCTTCAGGACCATGTCCTCGTACACGACAATGGTGTTGCCGTCGGCGATCATGCCCTCGACCACCCGAGGGGTCAAGATCTGATCACGATCCATTATCGCTGACGTCTATCGTAGGATCGCTTCGTGGTTCGCGCGCAGAGAATATTCGACCGACAGGGTAAATTTCGATTGAAAGGTAGGTAATTCGGGAAAAGAGGGTCGGCGTCGGTGAAAAGAAGAAAAGGTCAAAATGAGAGTGATTGTCTCGTCTCGGTCGCACAAGCTAAGCACAAAATCAGGACAGAGCTCACCAGAACGAAATGCCCCAAAAGAGGGAGCTGGCTGTCCCACGATATGTATCCCTCTTTCTCTCTCTCTTTCTCCAGGGGGAGAGGGGCTTAGTGCGCCCATGGCCCATGGCTCCAAGAACGGCGGCGCAGCTCGCATCCCCAAAGCCCCGGGCAGGCCAATCGACGAGACGCCCTCGAACGATGGCGCGTCACGTCTCGACTCTTGTCGGCCGGGAAATCTCTTTCAGGGAGATGAGCATCGTCGTGGTCCTCCCGTGCGCCCCCTTTCCCGAAAGAGAAGGAGGATCCTTGTGCCTTCTTCGTTCCAAGAGGGGAGGGCAAGAGGGCGTCCAGCTAGCAAATACGCACCGTCGGAGTTGGTAGGAGAACAAGCTTGCTTTTCGCCCTCGTTTAGAGGAGGGAAGGCGCGACCGGGATCGCCCAGACCACACTCAATTGGCAGAGGGCCGCATCGCATTGGCTCCACGTGGGGAGAGCGACAGGACCCTGAAACGAGACGGCGGGCGGATGCCTCCAGCAGGTCTAGACCGCCAGCCGGGCAGCCATGGATGAATGGATGAATGAATGAAAATGCGCTGTGGGCGACCATTGCCAAGGCAGGCTGGCAACACGCTGCAGGCTGGCTGGTCCAGCTACTGTACGGAGCATGCGAGTCTATCGACGAGGTGCCAGCTAGGGCCAGCCAGCCGACGGGCGTCTGGCTGTCTGTATCCGTAGAGCCAAGACTGCCCCCAGACGGCGCAGCGAAGGCGGGGGTTTCTAGAAGGGAGCTTAAAGCGACATGACTCTTTTGCCTCTGTCCGTCTGTTTATCCGTCTGTCTGTCTGTCTTCTTCTCGTTCTCGTTCTCGTATCAATTCGGCAGTGGATCATCAAACATCTCAATACACGGACATGGACATGCACGTTACGCGTATGCGGACGGTCGTCAGCTCGGCTCGGGGGTTGAGCTTCGCCGCTTAGTGAGACTTAAAACACACACCTTTCGGCAGAGGCAATTTGAATGCGAGATTTGCGAGAGTACGAAAATCCGTCGGACAAAGCTGCGCCCCCTGGAAAGCCAGCCCTGGAGGGAAGGCTCCACCGACGGAGCAGAGGGCCCCCCTGCCACCCCCTACGCGGAGCTTGGTCTGGCCCCCGGCGCGGCGCCTTGATGTCTGGGGGTCTAGCGCGCGTACCCCAGTTGGTCACCAAGCTTATTGGATTGGGTGACTGGGGTCTTTGAGATGTACGCGTGTTCAAAGATGGGACGGGATTCCAGAATAGGGGGCCCCAACAGATCTCTGTCGCAAACAGACAAGATGCTAGCCTACTTGCTTGCTTGCTCGGCGGTTACATGACTTGCGTAGAGCCGAAATGTCTGGCAATGGATGTTTACGTACTCTATCTGTCCGCCGTACTACGTGCGTACGTATCGTCCTCTATTCCTAGAAACGATGAGCCCGGGCAGCCTACTGGTCAGGTCGCCAGTCGAACCATGCTGCCATCAATCTCTGATTGCACCTAGATGATTCCGTGCCTCTCTCAACAACCCCTGCCGTCTTGGCCGCGTACCAAGCACCAGCTAAGCTTCCTAGGGCGCACTCTCAAAGTGACATGCGCGCATTTTAGCACATCTGAGTGGTGCCATTCCCATGGATCCCATGGCGTTTATCACCTCGCCATCATTTCTTCGGAAAACAAGAAGAGGCGCAAGCTGCGGGAAAAGAAGGGGAAATGGGATGCAGTGGACGCCACTTGTTTTTCGCCCTCAAGCTCCATTTCCTTGTTTTTTTTTTTTTTCTTCTTCTACAGGGCCTTGTTTGTGTGTGCGCCCTGCGTCATGGCGTACCCCCCCACGCTAATTACCTTACGTCAACCCTGGGCTGCGAGTCAAGATTGCGACGGTTCTTCACTTGTGAAGACCGAGGCTCGATGCCGGTGCACGGTAGTGGCAGGCATGGGATATTCCGTCTTTCGTGTGTCTCATTTAACCTAATTTGCCTTGATTCAATCTACGTATCTGACTTTATCTTGATTCATCGTAGAGTGAAGCCATTCATGTGCCGGACTCAATTGCTGTCATATGCTCTGCACAATGGCGTCCAAGTATTGCGTGCTCGGAATACCATCAAACCCCGCCAATAAACCCATCCCCTCTCAAACAAAACATCTCCCGTCCAACGTAAATCATGCCTCATCGCGACTTCACCTCAATCCCAATAATCAACCTCTCCCTAACCGAAAACGACCCCTCCCTCCTCCGCGCCGCTTTGACCGAGGTTGGCTTCCTCTACGTGTCCAACCACGGGGTCCCCCAATCCGTCATTGACAATCTCGTACACGTCCTCCCCAGACTATTTGCCCTCCCCGAGCACGCCAAGCGAGAAATCGCACTCGAGAAATCGCCTCATTTCCTCGGCTACAGCGCCGCGGGGACTGAGACGACTGCCGGCACATGCGATCAGCGTGAGCAGGTCGAGCTAGCCACGGAGCTCACCGAGGCACCTGAAGGCTCACCCTTGTATGACGCCTTGCGTGGCCCGAACCAAGTTTGTCGCGCGTCCTGTGCGTCCCAATGATTCAAACCGCTGATTCAATAGTGGCCGTCCCATCTGCCAGAGCTGCGACCAGTGGTAGAGCGCTACATTGACGAGCTGACCAAGCTGGGCGAGAGGTTTCTGAGGCTGGTAGCAAAAGCCCTCGATCTCCCAGACGAGATCTTCTTTTCCTACCTCTCAGATCAACACCGCCTCAAACTCGTCCACTACCCAGCCTCAGAAGGACAAGACACTCAAGGCGTCGGCCCCCACAAGGACTCCTCCGGGTGGTGGACATTCCTCCTCCAAGCATCACCAAAACTCAAAGGCCTCCAAGTCCTCAACAAATCCGGCGCCTGGATCGAAGCACCCGCAATCCCAGGAACATTCGTAGTCAACATAGGCCAAGCCTTCGAGGTCGTAACAAACGGCGTCTGCAAGGCGACAACGCACCGCGTCCTCTCCAGCTCAAGCGAGCGCTTCAGCGTGCCGTTTTTCCAAGGCGTGCGCCGCAGTCTGACGAGAGACGAGGCGTTGAACTCGCTGGCGCAGCATTTCTCGACCTTTGGAACTGGTGATGAGTCGGGAGAGGGTCGGTCTATTGACGCGCCTTTTGCCACGGGCAAGTATGACACTTGGGGGGAGACGCAGCTGAGGACAAAGATACGAAGCCATCGCGAGAATGGGCGCAAGTTCTATGCCGAGGTTTACGATAAGTACATGACGGACTCGTAGACTGACATGGATTCATATCAAGGGCCTTGAACACATATAGCTCCGTCTCCGGGGCTCATTGATTGAACGGGTTCACCTCACCTCAACCCAAGCTTGACCTGACAATCACCGTTGAATGTCCAGCAGATGCTCAACACTCTTCAAGATGAGGACCGTCGTCATCTATCGCGTGGTAGCGCCCATGTAAGCCTCCGCAGACGACAACAAAATGTAGCCGAAAACTGTCCGTCCAGCTATAAATGCTCCGAACCTCGAAACCTCACATCAGCATCAACTTGAACTTCACAGCCGACATGACATTTGAACTACCTCGACGCGAATCATTCGCTGCTCACAGCGGCAACTCGTATTCCTACGTCTACATCCAGCCAACGTCTCGAGACACCACCCTCCTCCTACTCCATGGGTTCCCATCCACCCTCAACGACTGGATCCATCAGATCCGCCATTTCTCATCAAGGGGATACGGAATCTTGGCTCCCGACTTGCTTGGATACGGTGCAAGTAGCAAACCGACCGAGGTCCATCACTATCGTCTGAAAGCGATGGGAGATGAGTTGATTGAACTGCTCGACCACTTGAACCTGCCCAAAGTCGTCGGCATCGGCCATGACTTTGGTGCCACGCTTCTATCACGCCTAGCAGCGTATCATCCAGAGCGCTGGACGGCCCTCGTATTTCTCGCTGTTGGACCACCCAAGCTGGGGACCCCGTTTGACGTCGACATGATCAATCAGATGACCAAACAATTCCTTGGGTTTGAGGTGCTTGGGTATATCCCATGGATAGCCGGCTCGACTTCACATGCAACATTGGAACAGCATCCTGAAGCAGTAATGAGCCTCATGTTCTGTCGCGACCGAGAAGCATGGGACGAGTGGTTCCATCCCCTAGGCAAGATGAAGCAGTTTGTCGCTGAAGATCGCAGACTTCCCATCGGACCCTGGTACACCGACGATCTTCAAAGAGAGCATCTGAAAGCCTTTGGAGTGCCGGATGGATATAAAGGCGCGTCTCGATGGTATCGCATGTGGATGGACAATCTCTTTGCCGCAGACGAGGAGGACTTTGACGACTTCCAGATCTCTCACCCTGCACTCTTTGTGGTTCCTCAAGAGCCTGAGCAATCCATGCTCCAGCAGCAGCAGATGCTCGCATCATGGACACCCAAGCTGCAAACTGTCAAGGTAGACACCGGACACTGGGTGCACCTCGAGCGACCAGACGAGACCAACGCAGCCATCCAAGAGTTCCTAGAAGCAGAATAGCAGACAGACACCTACTCGGCCCGTAGCCAATCAAAGGTATCCAGCAGATCAAAGTTGAAATCAAGCTGCATCGGAAACTCCCAGTCCAGCGTCTCCAGAGCTCCTCCACCCGCGATGGGCGCATTAAGATTATGGTCCAGAACACCCTGCATGACGGCCTTGCAGTCGGCGCAGAGATCAGCATTGGGAGCAGGCGGTCGCACCCAGTCGAGGAACCCGATGAGAAGACTGAGTTTCTGTATTATCGCTGACCGGCTCAGCTTGGGATTTTCTGGATGTGTGCCGTGAAATGTCGGACGGAGAAGTTCAAGACAGAGGATACCTCCTCCAGGAGCAGCGTAGGCCATTAACTAAACAGTCAGTTCAGTTCAATACAACGCAAGGACATGACTTACCAGCCACTCAAAGTTCCGCCGAACTCCAGCAAAGCGATCCTGATGCGTCCAGAACACAAGCGTAAGCGTGACCATCTCGAAGCTGATGAGCAGCAGCCGACTATCATCCACACGTCCAAGGCGCAGCATCAATCGTTCCGCAAAAAAGAGATTCTGAAGATGCTCTAGCCGAACAAGAATCCTCGCGTAGATGGTCTCTACATCGACGTCAGGCTCACTGAGATCCTCGGTACGATAGATGAGGCACTGGGGGAACTGCAGCACAGTTGCCTCTGCCTTGGCCTTCACCTCGCTATTCAGGTCAGCAAAGTCCCAGCAATGGTTGGGAATCCATAAACTCACAGCAGAGCGTTGATGGAAACCTTGGAACTGTTCCCAAGCGCAATCTCAAGCACCTCATCCTTGATGACGGCAATCTGCACACGCGCCCGCGTAAGAGCAGCAGATTTTAACTCGCCGTTTCTATTCCACCCATGCTCATCCAACGCCTCCGCCGCACGTGTCAAGGTTTCCTGGTCCGCAAGCAGCTCGTCGTCTCGTAGATCCAGAGGGAGAGGGGTCGAGAAGTAGCGACGGCCGAGGAGAGGTGGACGTCCTGTGAATGCCACCATGACCTTGTCGATCGTGAAGATCCGGGCAGCTATTCGTCGTTTATTCTCTGAACCCAGCGTCGGCACGTAATTGGGATTATCGGGTCCAGCGTGAAGTCCCAGAAACGTCATCAAGGATATAGTATCTGAGTGGTATCGCCAACACAACAAGCCTAACACAGTCAGTATCAAGCCCCAAAGCCTCGAGCCCAACATACCTGCATCTCCCGTAATAAGGGACTCAATCGTCGACCGTCGATAACAAAGATAAAGCAACACATGATTCCCAGTAGTAAAATGCCTCGCAAGTTCAATGCAATACCCCAAGCACAACACGATACTCCGCGGATTCGACCTCGGAGACCCATCCCAGTGCGTCCATATCAACCCGATAGACTCCCAGCGAATATTCGACCCCGAGAACTGATCCAGCCAGTCCGCGCCGCCAATGTTCTCATCATGAAGAGGCCGGGCGGTGTTGTTACAGATGGCGAGGCCCATCTCTTCGAGCTGCAGGTCATCGTCTCGGCTGCCGAGGTGCTCACCCCAGCACTCGTAGAGAGACTCGATCGTCTTCAGAATAGAAGTGATGATCCAGCTGTCGGTTCTGCGATGAAACCGATGACCTACAACATCGTCATTCGTTCTTGGAAGGTTCCTCAGGACAAAGAAACACATCTCCCTCAAAGGCAACGGCATCTCAATCAAACAAGCCCTAACCCTCGGCGCCCTCCTCGCCCCATCCCCAACCTCAACAGCAGATCCATGGACCAGACTCAAGCTATTGCGCGTCTCCTCAAACACGGCGCTGTGGCTGGTGAAGCCCAGATACCCAGGAGCAGACGGCGACGGCGTCGTCGTCGTGCTGGAGCTGCTCCCCGCCGTGGGAGGCCGGAGCCGCTGCCTCTTGTTGGTGGTGGTCCTGGGCTCGGAGACGGTGTAGACGCATGTTTCCTTGCGCTTCCTGCACCGGGAACAGGCCGGATGATCGTGATCGCACGCGACTTTGCGTGCGCGGCATGGGTCGCAAGCCTGGGGTCGTCCGTTAAGGCGTCGAAGCAAGGGCGTCTCCTCCATCTCAAGCCGAAGTGTCGATGATAAATCTCGGTCTCGGCTTGCGCAGAGTCGGGAGTCGGCTTGAACAAAACTCGGCTTCGGCTTCGGCTTGATGCATCTCGGCTTCGGTGAACACCAAGAGCTGAAGCCGAACCCCACTTTGGCTCAGCTCGGCTTACAGGGTTCACTCTTCACAGCAGCCGTTAAACCTCACTGAGCCTGGCCGAAGCTGGGTGCGTCACACCGGGAGCGCGTTAGTTGCTGCAGCTTCTGTCGGGATGGCAAGGTGGGTGGCATCATGAGAAGGGCGTTGGGTTGTGAGGTGAGTCAACGGAGCTCTGTTAGATTACAAATGTGAGCAGGGCTGAAAGTACAAATAGACGTGGATGCCTCGTCTAGATGGCAGAGATTCGAGTCCAAGACAGTTCAACAATATCGTCCAGTCCAGTCCAGTCCAACATATCTACTATACAGACAACCCATATACACCATGTCGCATCAACTCTCCTCCGACGCTTACACCACCTCCAACGTCTCCGAGACAACCCTCGTTGACACATCCAAGCCCTCGACAAGTACCAAGCCAAGTCAGTCCCCCCAACACACACTCTCATCCACATGCCCTCTAACAAACCCCCAGACCTCGAGAAGCAAACCCCAAAGCGAAGCCTCAAGGAGAAGCTCAAGATGAAGCTCGAAGGATCCGTAGATCCCACCAAAAAACCCGCCGATCCGTACAAGTCCTGGGAGGCTCGGGCAGGTCAGTAATCACTAACAAAGAGCATGTTGTGGACCAGAGCTAACAAGGGTCAGTAGCAATTATGTGAAAAGGATCAAAGCCGGCGAGTACTTTTTAGGAAGGGCAGCAGGATTTTAGGAATGATGGGCTTACGCGGTTATCGCGAGTCTCGGAGCAAATACCCCTAGCAATTGAACTTGAAGTTTGACGTTGATTGGCGATGGTGCCTGTGAATGGATGGATGCTTACGACGGGGTCAACGTCAGCCCTACTGAGCCTACCTACGATGGATCGTCAAAGGGATCTTGATTCGTCGAGGAGTACGGTTGCGAGCGTGCATTCACTCACGGCGTGAACTGACGTGTCGAGTATTGCATCCATCATGATACTAGGCAGATCCTCAGCCCCCCTCGTATTCCAACACCTTTACGTTAGGTTCAATGCTAATTTAGCTCTTACTGGAAGTAGAACGATCCTAAATATCACTCTTCTTTGTCTTGTATCTTTTCCGTGTAGCGATGGGCAGTACATTGCTTGAATACCTAGGTTAGGTGAGAAGACGAGACTCGGCATGCTCGGTGAACATGGTCGGTCACTTTGCTTTACAATACCTACCTACATACCCGAAGAAAGCATGTAAAGTGAACATCCAGAAGAATTCTACCAACGAGTATAGGCTACTATAACTAGCTCTATTGCTTGGCGGCTGCTGTTCGCTGTTAAACATCTTCACCGTGGATTGACTGTGAGACCATAGGGTAGCTTCAACTCAGCAACCCAACATCTCAACCACTTCTCAATGACATTCAATAAGCATCCAATAAATAACCCTTGATTCATAAAACATTCATTATCATAAATTTACACAATTTCAATAAAACCCCGACCCTGGATTTTGTTGGTCGTGATAAACTCACCTCCACCATCACAACCTCAACACAACCTTCCCCCTCTGATCCATCCTCCCATTCGCCTTCTCATACGCCTCCCTCACTTCAGCAAGAGCAAAACTCTCAGCCAAAAAAGGACGCACATATCCAAGTTCCAAAGCCCTCGCAAGTTTGCCCAGCTGCTGTCCAGAAGGCTCGACGATGAAGAAGACGGCCTTGATATGCTCCTTTCCAGCTGGCGGTGTCTTTGCGAAGCCGAAGCTGCTCGAGTCTACTGAGACAAGACTCCCATCGTCGGCCACAAGATCCCAAGACTGAGCTAGAGGCTTTCCACCGACAGTGTCGATGACCACGTCGAAAGAACGCAGGACGGGGCCTAGCTCGGTGTACTCGACAACCTCGTGGGCTCCCAGCGACCGGAGAAAGTCACCGTTGCGCTCATTGGAACTCGACGCGGCGACAACGTGTAGACCAGCGTGAACAGCCAGCTGGACAATGTATGAACCAACTGCCCCTGATGATCCCGTCACAAGGAGAGTCTGCTCAGTCGATGTCTCCGCAGCTGGGTCAAACTCCGGCTCCGACACGCCAGCTTGGACAAACAAAGCTTGCCACGCCGTCAAAGCACTCAACGGAACCGTGACGCTCTCAGCCCAAGACAAGTTCTTGGGCTTAAGAGCCAACTCATCTTCCTCTGCCATCGCATACTCTGCCCAAGTCGAACCTCTCTTGGTGCTGACCATGGTATACACCTCATCTCCGGGCGCAAACCTCCCCTCCCCGCAAACCTTCTCAACAACACCAGAGAAATCGTACCCAGGAATCCGAAGCTCATGATGGTATGACTCGGGCCAAGTCAGCTCGTCGCGAGTCACGGTCGTAGCATGGACGCGAACGAGGACCTGACCAGGCTTCAACTCTGGAATGGGGACATCGCTCTCCAGCACCAGCGCAGATGAAGGTGCCGGGTTGCTCGCAGAGTAGGGCTCTTGGCCCTCCAAAGACTGGATCCGAACGGCAAGCATGGTGATCTATGACGTTTTCTTTTGCATCTGATAAGATCAATCTCTCGTGAGCGATTTTCTCGGCCCCCCATCTTTATTAGCCCTCCGACCAACGACGGCCAAGTTATGTAACAGAGTTCAAGCCTCTAGTTAAAAGGGTCCCACGGGTTCGAGTCCGGTCCCGGCATTTACAGCGACGGTTGACCACAAAATCCTCCGTAGACCCCCACACCATGAACTTGGAGCTTGGGTGTGGAGTCGTGGCATCCCACGGCCTCGGTCATGGCTTGCTTTTTTGGAGGGGGGCTTGGCACTCGGAGATGAGGACGAGACACGGGAATTAGAAAGAAGGTTATCGAGGTTCGTTCTCGAGAGTTGCTCTCAATAGCAGTTAACCTGGTAAACACCACACTGAAGTTATACCCAACTAACCACCCACAAATCTACCTCCTCTCCCAACTGAGCCTCCTCGGCAAACCAACCTGCAACTCACTACCCTTTTCGACATGCTGCTCCCCTCGGTAGCTCCCCGCGCGAAAAGCCTCCACACCACCACAGCCGTGACAGTCATGATAGGCACGTGTGATGGCTCTACCCACCCATGAGGGGGCTCTCCTGCATGGCGCAAACCAACCCGGGCCGCTGCCGGAGACGCAAACACGTAAACATACGATGAGACCTGGTTATAAGTAGCTGTAGCTCCTGCTGCCCGCCCGTGTGACCAGAAACATCGCCTGCACCCTCCCTCCCTTCTTCACCATGGCGTCCCTCTTCATCAATGGCAGCATCCTCTCGAGGTCCGAGGCCGGCCTCGCCGACCAGCCGACGTTTGCCGAGAGCATGTTTGTAAAAGACGGCATCATCCAAGCCATCGGCACACAACAAGAACTCTCGGCCAAGTTCAAAGGCGACGACGTCAAGGTCCAGGACCTAGCCGGCAGGACCATCCTCCCAGGCTTCATCGACGGCCACATGCACCTCCTCCTGCTAGGCCAGTCGCTGCGTAAAGTCGGACTGGAGCACTGCAAGAACCTCGACGACATCCTGAACACGCTGCGGGACTACGCGAAGGCGAACCCGGATGTGCCCAGGATCATGGCAAAGGGCTGGATGCACTCCATGACCCCCGACGGCGTCACGGCCAAGCTGCTAGATGAGATTGACTCTCGACCCATCTACGTCGACACAAAGGACATGCACTCGACGTGGTGCAACTCGTCGGGTCTGGCAGAGATGAAGGTGGCCGACATGGCAGACCCCCCAGGCGGCATCATCGAGAGAGACGAGCAGGGAAGACCATCAGGAGTCTTGAGCGAGGGCTCGGTGCTATCCATCGTATGGCCTCATCTAGCCCAGGTGGCCACGATGGAGGATCGCATCGAGTGCATGCTAGCAGCGTTCGACGCCTACAACGCCTCGGGATACACGGGCATCATCGAGATGGCCATGGACGAGCAGGCCTGGGCATCCCTCACCGAGCTCAAGGCCCGTCACCCAAACATCTCCATGCGCATCGTCGCCTACTGGATCATCAAACCCGCCGACACGGCAGCCGAGCGCTCCCGCCAAGTCGACCGAGCCATCGAGCTGCAAGCAAAGTACAACAAGGAGACGTCTCCCGATCTGCGCATCGCCGGTATCAAGGTCATCTGCGACGGCATCATCGACGCCTGCACATCCTACCTCTCGGAACCATACGCCGTGGCCCCATCACCACCTCCAATCTGGACCAGAGAGGATCTCGAACCTGTAGTAAAGAAAGCCGCAGACGCAAACCTCCAGATCGCCCTCCACGCCATCGGAGACGCAGCCATCACAATGGCAGTAGACATGCTCGAAAAGTACGGCAAGCCCGGCGGCCGACACAGAATCGAGCATCTCGAGGTAGCATCCCCAGAAGACGCAAAGCGCCTCGGCAAGCTGGGCATCACGGCGTCCATCCAGCCCGTCCACGCCGACCCAGCCATCCTCCGCGCCTGGCCCCGTCTCATCGGAGACCGCTGCAGCCGAGCATTCGCGTACCGCGAGTTCGCAGACTCTGGAGCCCTCCTCGCCCTGGGCAGCGACAGCCCTACAGCGCCGTGGAACCCTCTGCACAACATCTACGTCGCAGCAACCCGTCGATCAGCGAGGGAGCCCGAGTGCGAGGAGGTAGTCAACGAGCACTTCCGTCTAGGCGTCTGCGAAGCCGTGGTAGCTGGTTCAGCGGGCGCGGCAAAGAGCGTCTTCCAGGACGACAAGGTGGGAAGTCTCGAGGTTGGCAAGGTGGCCGATATCATCGTCGTGGATATGCAGTGGGATGCAAAGAAGCTGCTCAAGGCCGAAGTAAAGGAGACTTGGTTCGGAGGGAAGAAGGTCTGGAGTGCGAGTGCATAGAAAAGAGCTTTGAGTTAAGTAGTTAGTGATGTTGAGCGAGGTGTTTGGCTGGGGGGTTGAAGTTTAGCAATAGCCCCTGAATTCAAAGGGGAGAGGGGAATACAAGACTACCCAAGTAAGATGACTTGTCTCTCAAGCTGTGTATTCTTCCTGATCAACCATCGTATCAGCGAGGGTGCACACCACCTCACCTGTGGTCGGTAGCTTGGGCTACCTATGCTCCGCTTTTACTCCACTATTACTCCACTATTTGTGGGCCAGGCCACCCATGCCTCTAAGCGATCTAATTAGCTGAATCAATAGGAATAGTAGAGCATAGGTAGGCTCGGTTTATTTATATATAAATATAAGAAGGCCCTATAACTAGGGATCAAACTAATAGCCTCGGGAGAGTCCTTAGTAGACTAGATAAAAGGACTCTCTATAAGTAAACTAATAAAAATAGAGCCCTTAGACTAATAAAGCTATAACCGCTAAGCCTCTACTAAGAGC
>JABFEX010001223.1:0-10424 GCA_013623515.1 Fusarium illudens | reverse complement strand
AGGTTGGAGGGCACGCGAAAACCCGGGTCGAAGGGGGGGGGGGATACGATTCAAGGAATTTGCACGTGTTTTGTGTTAATCCTGTTGTTGCTCTCTTTTTTTTTTTGCACAGGGGAAAACGTGATACTGTACGTACTCTGTACAGAAAGTTGATTTTCGAATCAGCCTGGAGATGCTGAACCTTATACCCCAAAGAGGCAAATACCTGGCTTACCTCGCTCTGAGTAAACATTTACCTGGCGTTGGGCCTCGAAAAGCCGAGATTTCGGGTGAGGAGATAAGATGGGATGGATCTCATCCCCCCTCCATCAATCAGCCCATGTGAAATCCGGGGGTGGGTGCGCGTGCAAGCAAGATCTGTTACCGACAGGAGGGATAGATAGATGCCGATATCATGCAAAGAAAAATTACTTGTGACAGTGGAGGTCTTTTCTCTTTTTGAGCTTCCTAGAGTTCTGGACTCGTTTGTTCTTGTCGTTGCCGTTGATACTCTATGGCTTGATGACAGTTGCTGATCCGAGCTGTTTCTAAGCCTGACCTCAGCTAGAAATAGACACAGACACACATAGACACAACCTTCAGCCTCCATTGATCCAACGTCACCTCAATCATCACGAAACGACAAGAAAGGAGAAAGCCAGCCTCTGCCATCCCTCAATTGCCCCTTTGGGTAGGTATCAACCTCAGCCACCCCCCGGGAATCCAACACAACCCGCAGCTTCTCCCCTTGCTCACCATCCGTCGAATAGGACCTATGGACCCCTCAACGCCCCTCTACCCACTCACTCAATGTACCTACCCAACTGCTGAGTGTTGAGCTCCAACCACCCCCTGAACCACCCCCAGATTTCATCGGTGCAATCTCTCACCGAGCCCTTTTTTTCGGGCTTCTTTTTTTTTGGTTTGCGACGCAAGGGCCTGTTGCTCTCCATTTTGGAGGGGAAGCTCTTGGTGCCGAAGAGAGGCCTGTGCGCGAGCTCCCACAGATGGACGGTACTTGGCTTGCTCTACCGGCGGGTAACTTCAGGTACCTGCCGTTGAATCGAAGCTTTGGGGTCAACGCCTGCGCCAGGGCCAAAATTTAAAGACATGGCAGACGCCATCGCGGCTTGGCCAGAGATCGGCAGATGATCCGTCTGACATCAATTAACGGTGTGAAAGCCAATTAATTCATCAATGATTAGGCAATTCATCTTCACGAGGCCATCACGTAGACATTGTAGAAAAAAACGTGTAGTAGCTGGAAATCATTTCATTTCAATCGCCGCGCCTGCGACGACTTCTCATTACCAAACGAAAACAGTCCCGTTGTATTGTACAAGTGCCACCGAGTTGGCAATCCATTCTGCCCATCTCCTGGCTGTCCTCCTCGTATTCCACAACATGCCGTCCTCGCCCTTTTCACCTTTTACTTTTTTCCCCTTACAGCTTCTTGGCGATCTCGACCCACTTGTCGGTAGAGAACGACTTGGGTCGCTCAATGGGAGCACCAAAGGCGCGGTCGATGATGAGCTGGGGAAGGACACCAATGGCGCGCGACACACCGAAGAGAACGGTGTAGTAGTTGGCCTCGGTGAGACCGTAGTACTGGAGGAGGACACCAGAGTGGGCGTCGACGTTGGGGTAGGGGTTCTTGGTCTTGCCGTGCTCGGTGAGGACCTTGGGGGCGATCTTGTAGACCTGGCTGACGAGCTTGAACATGGGGTCATCGGGCATGTTCTGTTGGGCAAAGGTGCGCTGGGCCATGTAGCGGGGGTCAGTCTTGCGGAGGACGGCGTGGCCGTAGCCGGGAACGACGCGGCCGGCGTTGAGGGTGGACCACAGGTAGTCGGTGATGGCCTTGTCGCTGAGGTCGTCGCCAACCGACTTCTTCATCTCGGTAAGCCAGTTGAGCACCTCCTGGTTGGCCAGGCCGTGCAGGGGACCGGCCAGACCGTTGAGACCGGCAGCCAGCGAGAGGAAGGGGGAGCTGAGGGCGCTGCCGACAAGGTGGGTGGCGTGGGCAGAGACGTTGCCACCCTCGTGGTCGGTGTGGATGGTCAGGTACAGACGCATGAGCTCGACAAAGTCGGCGTTGTCGCCAAAGCCAAGCTGGTTAGCAAAGTTGAACGAGTAGTCCTTGTCCTTCTGGATGGGAGCGACCTTGCCACCCTTGAAGACGTTCTGGTAGATGCGCGAGGCAATGTTGGGCAGCTTGGCAATGAGGTCCATGGAGTCCTCAAAGGTGTAGCCCCAGTACTCCTTCTTGTTGATGCCCTTGGCGTAGGCCTTGGCGAAGCTCGAGGTGTGCTCGAGAGCGGTCACGGCCAGAGAGAACTGGGCCATGGGGTGAAGGTCGGTCGGGCAGTGGTCGATGAGCTCCTCGACGAACTTGGGGAGATCGGAGCGGGCAGCCCACTCGGCGGAGAGGTCGCGGACCTGCTGCTCGGTGGGGACCTCGCCGGTCAGGAGAAGCCAGAAGAGACCTGAAGGGTTCGCCATTAGCACACAATGGCACGCGCATGTCTACAACTCGGGTCTACTCACCCTCGGGAAGAGGCTCCTTGCCACCGGGAGCCTTGGGGAGAAGCTCCTGGCACTCGGGGATGGTCTTGCCACGGAATCGGATACCCTCCTCAGCGTCGAGGACGGAACCCTCCCAGACGAGGGCCTTGATGCCACGGGCACCACCGTAGACCTGGTCGAGAGTGACCTTGTCGACGACCTTGGAGCCATGCTCCCTGCAAATGCATGTCAGCTTGGGTGCTCAATGTTTTTTGCTGCTCACATGCCGGCGCTGGAAGCACATGCCCGTGCTTCAAGCTCCGAACACGGCCGAGCGTCGGCCAACAATAAGCCGAGGGATGGAGGGGAATGCGACTGACTTTCGGAGGGCCTTGACCTGCTCAATCTTCTCGGGCAGCAGCTCGGCGAATCGCTCCTTCAGGGTCTGCGAGGGTTGACTGTCAGCCGTCTGTCTACTGCTGCTGCGCATACGTATAGAGCGCCATTGGGCTCGGGGACAGCCAGCACACATACCTGGGTCTTGGCCGAGTAGCATCTCACAGCGTTAAAGGCAGAGCCATTGACGGGAGAGGAGCGGAGGGAAGCCCGCAGGGCAGCGTTGCTGAGACGAGCGACGGAAGCCATTGTGAGAGGATGTGATGATGCAGAGGGAAGACAGAAGAGATCAAGTGGCGGAGGTGCCGGGAGAGAGAGGACAGTATATGAGAGGAGGGGAGAAAAGGTTTAAGGGGAGGACGAGGTTAATAAAAAGGCGCAGGTTCGAGCTGGATGGGAGGGAGAGACGGGACAGAGAAAAAAAATACCTGCTTTTTTGGTTCAGGCATGTCCCGCCCCGGCCGAAGACATTACCATCCATCCATACACCTACACCTACAGCACACCTGCCCGTCTGCCTACCGTACCTACTACCTACAGTACGTGCCCGTGACCCTCTCAACGCCTCGCTCGCTAGGTCACTCCTCCTCTCAACCTACCTCGGGGGCCGGGGGGACGGGGCCCGTGAAGGAAGCATGGAGACAACCAAGGCCCCGTGGATGGATACGTGCCCGCGTGGAGCGGAGCGTGGAGCGCCAGGTAACGGGACTTGCGGGGCGGGAATTGCAGGTTTCTCCCAGGGACGGGCATGCTGCAGGGGTCTAGGCAATTTTTTCCTTCTCCCTCTGGTCTCCTCAGGGCTGCCTCCTGCTTTGGTTTGGTCGTGCTGCAGCCGATTTGCAAGGGGGGGTTTCTGGGGACAGCCAGTAACTGCTCTCCAATGCCGTCCAGGGCATGGATTGCGGAGCTGGGCTTCGCGGGGACACCTTGACATGGAGAGTACCAGATGAGGAAATGTATCATGTATCTTGTATTGTTGTACGTAGGAGAATTTGAGTCCAGTCCAATCCAATCCATGATGGCATCCAATCCCTCGTCTCGCTACTGTCCTGTAGGTTGTTGCCGAGCCATACAGTACAATAGACACCCATCAACCAACCCTTCTCTGACATGCCCAGCTCCCGATTCCGTCATCAATTGCTACCGACTTTTCCTGACATCTCTCCCGGACCTACATGTCCACCTGCCCTCCTTGCTGTCTCTGTTTTGTTTTTTTTAGTGAGGTTGCACAGTCCTCGCTGAGCCAAGGATTATTGCCGCGGCTGCACCACCCCCAACCTGCAAGCCCCAAAATTTCCGTCCAATCCATTTGTCTGCCCCTCGACGCTTCCTCCAATTCGACGCCCTCCTCCAAGTGGCCGAGACGCAGCCCCAACAGCTTTCCAGCAGTCATCTGGGGTTGGTATGTGTGCGTGTGTGTTGGCCTGTCGGCAAAGGGTGAGGAGGGAGGGCTAGAGCTTGAGGGCTTGCGGCTGCAGGACTGAGGAACAGGAGGGTGTTCGTGTGCCTCTGCCGGGAGAGGTGAGTGAGCATTCATCTCATCCTACTACGTAATACTGCGCAGCCCAGGAGCTTGCCGTAGCGAGACTCGCCGGGGTAGAAAGAAGAAACGTGACGGTGCATTCAAGATCTTGCTGACCAGGTCCCCCCGTTGCCCTCGCGACTCCATCATGGCAACCTCCCTCCTGCGCCGTACCGGTACATCCTGTTTGTGCCCGGGGTGCAGCAACCGCTGGAGGGCATCCCGTCCCGCCGCTCCATCGTTTTTCGGTTATGGCTTTGGGCTCCATTGGCAGACCGAGAGTTGATAAGAGCCCGCTCGCCCCCTTCGAACGAAGAAGTGGAGATGTTCTCCTTCGTTCATGCTTCGGGGGACCTCGGCCACATGTGTTGCCCTGCCACGACGGGTTTGCTTTGACGTCAGATGGGTTCCTGCTAACGTCGCAGGGAAGCAGCGTGGACGTGACGGAGCCCGTCGAATGGCTGGCCAATCCAACCCTCCATGGCCCCCGTTTCCGCCCTAGCAGCGGCGGACCCAGAGCAAGCAGCCAAGCACGCTGTGTGGGCAATCTTGGGGTGGACGTCCGGATCTCCCGTACCCCATTGCCGCCGCCGGGCCTCCGAAGGGCCCTGCGGCGCTGGCTCGGAGTGCCGAAGTCCCCTCCATCCGGGCAGCGATCCCATCCAGCTAGCCAGCTCAGAGGGCTGGCCGTGAGGAGAAGCGAACAGCTCTCGATTGCCCCTCACGTTCTCCGATTGTCCTAGCTGCCGTGGTCTAAAAGAAGCAGAGGTTCCCCCAATCCGATCTGGAAATGTCGTGCCCTGATTGTCGACAAGCACTGGTTCCAGGACAGGGTCTCCGATCACCCGGTCAGCTCGGCAGTCTCGCAGTCCAGTCGCAGACAAGTCGTCATTGTCGGCTATTCCTCCAGCCTCCCTGTACTCGGTAATCAATTGGCTTTTACTTGTTGCCTCCGCGCTTGCCAGTCTCCAACAGAGACGCTCGTCGTCTTGTATCGTGGACCCTGTCCTGTGCGATTCCATTATTAATTATCAGCCATGCGTCTCACGGGGCGCCTTGTGGCCCAGGCCATCCAGGACATCCTTGGTCCCTTTTCTCTTCGGTGACAGATGACCGAGCGCTATTAAAAACAACGCACGTCTCTCTTGTTTGTTTAACTCGTGGGCTCGGCCGAAATTCGCGCTTTGACGGGATTGCTTTCCCCTTTGCAGGGCCGCAGTTTGTCGTTGTTGTTAATCTGTTAGTCAGTGCTGGATCGATCGCCAAAAGAGGCGTCTTTCGGCTTCAACACGGATATACGGCGCACCTACCCTTTGGGTAACAGCCCGCTTGAAATTCACGTGACCAAGCTCCGCCCCCGCCTCAAACTGCAGGATTTTTCACTCCTGGGTGCCTCAGGTGCCGTTTCGGAGAAACTGCGGCAGGCGAGAACACAGGCTGCCTCTGACCAACCGCGGCTCTCAAAACATGATCCACCTGTCACGCTCTCTTCGCCTCACCTTTTCTTCCTCCCTCCTCATCACTCCATCATCGTCACCTCTCTCGACAACCATCGAACACAGCATCAACAACGACGACGCCCATCAAGGCAACAGCAGCCAGCATCGGCGCTTCCATCTCGTGCACTCTTCTCGACCTTACCTAGTACTGACGGCCATCTATTAGACGGTCTCGTCGGCTTTCGCCGCTGCTGATCACTCAGCATCTTGTGACCTCGTCGCGCTCCTGACGCAACAGTAGAGGCGCTTTTCTCTTGCGCAAGTCGTACCGTACCGTACTCTTGAGGTCTGCCTTCTATCGTATTTGCAACGCAGGCTTTTGCTCTCGTACACTTGTTCACCACTCGCGATCGCGTAAAAGGGCTCTGAGCTTTCGTACCTCGCAACGCGGCCAAAAAAGAAACTCCGCACTGAGAAAACTCTTCTCATCTCTGCTCTCCCGTGCCACAGGCTTCCGCCAAAGCGTGGTTTGGCCCATATCTGGACATCTCGCCCCGGATTCCGTCTTGACTGGAGTGCATACCTATTGAGGCATCGCGCGTAGCTCGTGGGCGACTACCAGTACCTACCTACATTGCAACATGGCGTCCGCAGTCGCGGAGCTGGAGGTCGGCCTCCAGGCAATGCTCAACCTAAAGCCGCCAGGCGTATCCGGATCTCGCATCACCAACCTGACATCGCTCTGCGTGTCCAACATCCAGGTAAGATTCTCCACCAAGCTGCTTCTTCTGTTTGCTCCGCAGTTTCTGACTCGTCTCGTTGATACAGTCCGAATCGGTTCTCATCCAAAAGATCTACACACACTTCAAGAAGGCTCCAGGAACACACAAGTTGGGGGTACTCTACGTCGTAGACTCTGTAACCCGGAAATGGCTCGAACAGGCCAAGGCTCAGGCACAGGCAATAAACAGCTCTGCCCAGGATGGAACCTATGCCGCTGGCGTGCATCGAGTGACGGAACTCATGCCCGTTTTGATGAATGACATCTTGCAAACCGCCCCGGATGAACAAAAGGTACGCATCTTTGAAACTTGCATTGCAAAATTACCCTTCTGTAGCTGGCATCGAGTGCCATGTGCCGCACTCCGTGGAGCACCGTCAAAGGCGCTGCTACGTACGAGCCCGTCTCGTTTCGTTTCATGACCTACTTGGTCCCGTATCATCTTGTTTGGATCGTAACTCACACATTGCGCAACGTGCAGGAAAAGATTAAGAAGCTTCTTGACATCTGGGAGAAGGGACAGACGTTCCCTATGCCAATGATTGAGTCTTTCAAGGGAAAGCTCAACGCACCACCACAGAGTACGTTGTCCCTCGGACAGTATCACGTCAGGGTCGATGCCTTGACGCTGCTTCTGCTGTTGCGCTGCTTGAGGAGAGGATATCCCATCTAACCGTTGTGACGCTGCAGATGAATCGACAACTCCCCCCGGTAGCCCACCCTCAAATGTGCTGGCTTCGTTTCTAGGCCACTCGGCTGCTCCTCCAGCTGCCCCAGCTCCCCTGGCCCGCAATGGTTCGTCCATCCTGGAGGCTCTGGCCAATATTGCGCGACAAAACACCAGTGCTCCCTCGGCCAGCGCTCCCCTTCCCGCCCCTACGGCATCGTATAGTCTGCCGGCTTCCGGGCTGCCGCAGCCAGTATCGTCGGCTCTGCCGCCCGTGTCGTATCCCCCGACATCGCAGCCTGTGAATGTGCCGTCTCTTCCCTTCGGCCTCCCGCAGATGCCAGGCCACAGTGCCCTTCCAGGTGCTCTATCCAACAATGCGAGTAATCCGCTCAACCCAGTCGGCGGGGCCGTGCCCGGGGCGCCCATCCCCGGTGCTTCGGCCCATGGCCTGGGCCTCGATCCCAACACCCAGCAGCAGATTCTCTTGATCAAGGCGCTGGCTGATCAAGGCGTCCCGTTTGATAAGATTCCCGCCCTGATCCAGAGCATGACCTCGGGCCCGGGAGCGGCACCGGGAGCGGCTTCTCCGAGCCAGCAGCATATCCCTCTACCACAGAA
This sequence comes from Fusarium illudens, assembly GCA_013623515.1. Classification (NCBI taxonomy): domain Eukaryota; kingdom Fungi; phylum Ascomycota; class Sordariomycetes; order Hypocreales; family Nectriaceae; genus Fusarium; species Fusarium illudens. The sequence goes on along the minus strand of JABFEX010001223.1, from coordinate 2,514 downwards.
CTCTCATGTTCCTGGTCAACCTGCATGGGGTGGCCCATTGGGGAAGCCAGATGAATCACGTGACCGAGACTATGACCATGTAAGATCTCCTCCCAGATACCATGGCCGATCTCGATCAAGATCTCCCGACCGCGGTTGGGGCGTTCGAGGGTCGCCTCGCAATGGACGTGACCGGACGGAGTACGGGCATGACTCGCCCAACCGTGGCCGTCACGATGACCGACACGGAAGCGACTACCGCCAGCGAAGTCCTCACGGACGCCGTGGGCGAAGTCCCAGCCCAACTCACGAACATGATCACGACCAGGGCGAGAAGTGGATCGAGTACGATCCGAATCTTCCATCCGGGCACATCAAGGTCTACAGTCGAACCCTGTTTGTGGGTGGAGTAAAGTAAGTAACTGCAGTGCAGTGCGGTGCCAGCCTTGGATACGTCGGACACTCTGCTAACCATGGATCAGCTGCCCCGAGAGCGAATTGCGCGGCACCTTTAGCCGCTTTGGCACGGTGCAAACCTGCATCGTCAACAAGGAGAAGCGACACGCCTTTGTCAAGATGCTCACACGGCGGGATGCCGTGAGTGCCAAGGAGGGCACCGAGGAGTCGAGAACCCAGAACCTGCTTCTTCGTGTAAGTATCCACCCGCTCCCGATGACATATGACTCGAGCTGACAGTTCCCGAGACCCGCTGGGGTGTTGGCTTCGGTCCCCGAGACTGCAGCGACTACTCGACGGGTATCAGCATCATTCCCATCCACAAGCTGACGGAAGCCGACCGCAAGTGGATGCTGACGGCTCCCTTTGGCGGCAGCGGCGGGCGTCCCATCGAGTCGGGCATGTGCGTGGAGGAGCCCGACATCGAGATCGGGGCGGGTGTTTCGTCCAAGGCCATCAGCCGACGCATGCAGACCGACAAGGGCGGTAGCAACGGACCCAAGTCGACCCGCAACCGGGACGATGACCTCTCCCGGTGGCGCCGGAGCCGAGAGAACGGCAACCCGAACCCGAACCCGAACGGGAACGCGAACGGGAACGCGAACGGGGCCCACCACCGCCGGGACGATCGCCGGGACGCCGCCCCCAGGGACACCCACCAGGGCGGCGTGTCGGCGGGGTTCCCGTTCGGCATCGGCACCCTGCCCAACGGCATGCCCAACTTCCCGGCGGGCTTCGCATTTCCCGATCCAAACTCCAACAACTAAGGTTGGTGGGCGGGAGTTTTGAGAGTTGCGCGCAGTTACCTAGATGATACCCCAAGGGAAGAAAAGGAAAACGGGAGGACTTTTGTGTATTTTGGCTTGGTTTCTCTGGTCTATCCTGGTCCTTCCTTGAAGGCGGGAGAGGAGGATTGGCGTTGGTGGCGTGGTTCACATCTTGTCGTTGGAGCGACGGAGGTACTTGAGTTCTTGCGTTGAACAAGCAAGCAATCGCGAGTGGGCAGTTTTCCGATTGGTACGGAGGTGGCCTTTCAGGCTTGTTGAAATGGGATGAAACTCGCGGTAGAATTTGTGGCGACGATAGCTACGTATAAAAAAGTCTTTTGGAATTATCATGGTTGTTTATGATGCTCCAGTATGCGAACTGTTGATGTGAGCGAGATGCTTGGCAGTATCGCCATTGGTAGTCTATCGTGTGACATTGTAGTGAACTCGTGACTGCCTCGTTCCTGCTAGCTAGCTGAGCCTGTGTCTCTGTAGGGCACATTCTTTCAGTAGTCATGGATGTGGCGATACGACTTCATGGTGTTATCACTCAGCGAGCACTCAACACTCAGCGACGGCGATGCACCGTTAGTCCCATTGATGAACTCTATATGTATGAGCTCTTTCTTGTTGACTCTCTAGGTCTGTCTCTGTAGTATATGATCTATCGGTAGTCGTGGATATGGTGATGGTGCTTCGTCGTGTTGCCACTCTAGCGAGCATACCCGATACTCAGCGACGGTGATGTATCGTTGGCCCCATCAACGAACTATACATGTATGAGCCTGTTCTTAATATCCACCTAAGAGTGTGTCTATAGTGTATGGTTTGATAGTTGTCGAAGTGGTCGTCATTAGACTTCATGGTGTCATCATTCTGGTGAGCGCTCAACAACTCATCAACGGCAATGCATCATTGGCTCTATTTATAAACTCTAAATATATGAGCTCGTTCTTGTTGGCTCTCTGGACCTGCCTCTGGAGTATACGGTTTGTTATTAGTTGTCTATGTGGTGGTTGGGCTTCACGGTGTTGTCATTCTGGTGAGTGCATTACGCAGCCAGGTGTTGATTCATAGTCGCCCCTATCCAGGAGCTTGACGCGAATAATACAAGTACCCCGTCCATAGTTAATTACCTTTGCCTTTCACCCTGGGGCCTGTTTATCCCCTATTCCCTTCACCCCATATGTTCAAGTGAGGCTAACTCCCTATCTCTCGTCGCTATTATAATTATCCGCCAGGTCTATAAGCTCTCTATAATCTCGGTGAGAATAATTTATTTATATCTACTACTATCTATCTATCGGCGTAG
>JABFEX010001222.1:0-16532 GCA_013623515.1 Fusarium illudens | reverse complement strand
GTATATAAGACTCTTAATTATAGAAATATTAAGGTTATTTATATTTTATAATTATCTCTAACCTCTCGCCTTAGGCTCTACTAGCCTTCCCCTTTTAGCTATAAGTAAGGTCTTTTACTTTAGGCCTAGCGCCGCCGAAGCTTAGCTAGCGGCCCTAACTTTTATCTAGAGGTCGAGGCTATGGTCTCGTGACCACCCTGACCTCTATATATGGCCCAATTCAACACCTATAGGTACCCATAGGCTAGGTTCTTTAAGCCTTAGGCCCAATAGGTCAAACAACAAGACCCTACAGCAATGACCCTGCAATTAAACTCGTCTCGCCGAAGTGACTCAATACCGCATCCTTCAAAGCTGGGCCAACCCACACAGTCCACTTTAGCCAATCAATTCAATCGAGTGCACAGACAAGCCAGTTTTTGACGCGTCCTCTCTGAGCATATAACACGGCCAAAACACCATCGCCAATCTCAAGTCAAGCACTCACGACCTGGATCACATCGCACTCACAATGGACATTCAAAGCACCACCAAGCCCCCTGCGTCTCTCGAAGCGCTACCAGGAGAGCTCCTGCAACACATCTTCGAAACTTTTTGCCACCATTGCTACCCGGTTCGGGGTTGCCAGGATCGCTCTTTGAGCTCTCTCACCCTCACCTCAAAACGCTTCCGCTCCATCGCCCTGCCCATCCTTTTTCACGCCCCTATGGACCACATGAGCGAGACAGACCTTCACAAGACCCTTAACCTCAATCCAGACTTAGGGAAGCACATCAGAGTGCGGGAACTGGAGGAGTATACTATGGACCAAGAAGAGCTGCCCTTTCTGATGGAGACCGCACGCAAACTACTAGCCACAGTTGGCGAGCATGTGGACTTTGAGCAAGCTGAGAAGGAGGGCCTGAGCGTTGACCATTCGTTTGCGGATGAACTGTTTATGGTCCGGGCTCCCAGGGTAGAAAAGTTGTTCCTCGAGAGATACGACTGGAACGTCTGGCCCGGCGCAGACCTCAAGTATCTCGCCAGGCGTCTCGGCAAAGTCGGCGATGGCACCGGCTTCGAAAACGTCCGCCACCTGACCGTCGAGCGACCTTGTAGGACCTCCACCTGCCTGACCGACGGCCACATCCTCGCCCTACTAGGCGTTATGCCAAAGCTAGAGCATCTACGCCTAATCCAAATCCTTGGCTTCCCGGAACACGACGGCTTCGAAATCAACCGCGTCAAGCCCGCTCTGCAGAATCTCGCGACACTAGAGCTCCTGTGGTGCACGTTTGACGGCACCTCCCCAAACTCCCACTTTGGCGTCCTCTGCGAGATGCTCAAGAATGCCCCAAAGCTAAAGACGTTTTGCTTCTCCGTGGGCCGCTCCTCTGGTGCCCCCTCGAACCTCGAGCACGAGGTCTCGATGAGGAGCTTTCTCTTGGGGTTGGAGCCAGTGTCGAAGCACCTGAAGCATCTAGAGTTGGACTTTTCCAGTACTTGGTGCGACCAAGGGGAAATCAAGGGGCCATTGCTCACTGCTTTCACAGCGCTGGAGTCATTGAGAATCAGTCTAGACGGCATCTGCCAGTGCGATCCCCCCCGCCAGGATATGAGAGAGCCCACTGTTGCCCCATGTACAGCCGACACCATCCCGCCCGCGGTCAGACATCTCCAACTCATCTTGGGAGGATCGGACTACGCAGGCTGCTCACGGTGCATCGTAGGTATCAGGAGGAAGGTCGCAGAGGGGGGTCTCCAGGCTCTCGAGACCGTCGAGATCCGCTTCACGGGCTGGGGACCGGTAAATCTCGATGAGCCCTTTCACCCCAGGTACGACGAGGCAGTCCAGAACCTGCAGGACTGGCATCAGGCATTCTTAGGAACTCGTGTATCCCTGCGATTCAACAGCAGACTCTACGAGTGGTTCCGGCATACCAAGGGGAGTGAGTTGGCGTGGATGCAGGTAGTTAGTTGAGACGCAAAAGGAACTCGGTTGGGAGGATTAGACATGCGATTCCTTGGGAGTTGTTTGTTTGCGAGGCCCGAAGCCTCTCTTCTACCATTTTTCGTTACTATATGTAGTCAAGCCCATAACAAGCCAAGATTCTAACACGGTGTTAGCATTAACCCCAAGGAAACACAGCACCGGAACCGTTTCCATTGTTTCCTATGATTTCCTATGCAATTGGCTAGAAGATTCTAGACACTGTAAACTCTCAACGCCCACTATCAGGGCGGCTATGCAAAGCGGGGAAGCGGAGCTATGAGCACTGAAAGTGCATTATGACGAAAAGAGGCGTCCAGTTACAGCCATCAGTAAGCGACAGATGCAGGGCCGTCACAATATTGGGTGACGTGGCGGTGGTTGAGGTCGTGGCCAAGCATTGATACAGTACCCCTCAGCTGAAGCGGGCTGTGCAGTCATTGAGGCCAGCAGAGGTTTCAAGAGACAGCTGTTGTGAGATCATCAGATGCAAGTCAATTGCTTGTGGGACATGGGAGTGAGGAACCATCAAGTAAAGCAATCATATCAGTTGATTCTACCAACTAACTTATCTGTTTTTAGGCTCCCACTTCCCTCAGTATTGTCAATCGAGAAGTGGGTAGCAAGACTAAGGTGAACACGACGAGTTAAACCAGCCTTCATGGCCAGACAACCAACTTTTCCGTATACCTCTCCTTCCGAGGTATTGAGACCGACCTAATACCACAGGTTCGTGCCGCCATTGTCGGCGTTCCGCGCGTCCTCTGAGTCCATAGATGGTGACAGCATAGGGGAGTCGTTGGCGAGGACGTATTGGTTGACAGCGTATTCTCCTTGGCATACTTTAGTGAGGAATCGGCAGTAGGCCTTGCCGCCTCGGTGACGGCAGTCGGCCTTTTGGCAGACGTGACCGTATACGCAGTTGCCCTTTCTGCAACCGCCGCGTCTGGTGCACGGGACTGAGCGAGCGAGGCACTCGAGAGCCGGCTTGAGCTCCTCGGCGATTGGGTTGTGCTCGTACTCGCAGTCATCATTGTCGCAGGCGTCAAACAGCTGCTTATTGTTGCAGAACCTCTTGTCGGCGGATAGAGTCTTGAGTCTCTTGATGGATTCGGCGGAAGGGGTGGGGAGGAGGGCATCAAGGCGTTCCTCGGCGGCGTTGATGGCCACATAACCTTCTGGGATATCTTCCCGCTTGGGCAGCAAGTCGATATTGGCCCTGGAGACGGATATGGAGATGGTGGAGGTGGAGCGGCGCCAGTCGCTGTTGATGTTTCTATCCGGCTTTGAGCCATTACCGATAGAGGGAGGCGACGGGGTGCTGTTCTGGCTGGTATGAGCCGAGTTTCTGGTGTCGATATGGGCCAGTCGGCAGCTGTTTCCATATCGGCATTTGCCGAGGCTGTAATACTGACAGACGGCATTGCCATCGTTGTTGGCACTGGCAGGTCCCCCGTTAGACAGGTTCGGGGATGCCGGGATGAGTTTGGTGGATGAGTTGTTGGACTTGCTCTGAGATGGAGCAGCGTAGGTGAGGGGATTCTGGCGGAAGACGCCATGGAGCTCCTCGACATTCATGCTGATCTTTTCGAATTCCTTGTGGAAGAGCAAGCTCGGGGTGCGGATCAGGGTAAACCTGTCTTTGTTACCCCTATAGGGGGTAAGGTCAGAGACATAGCCCACGTCGTGGCAGGCGGCAAAGTAAATGTGCTTGCACTGGGCGTTGTCGGCGTAGAGGCGGAGGATAGCTTTGAGCTTGAAGTCGGCATTTTCTTTTAGTTCACCAGCGTCGATAAAGTCGGCGAGGCCATAAGATCGGTTGAAGCCTGCGACAAAGGACGAGAGAGAACGTTTTTCGGCACCGCAAAGCCCGTTCTTACAGAGAGACTTGGACAAGCCGACGAGGTTGGCGTAGACGCGCACCATGACCTCACAACTCTCGAGTCCCTTGCGGCGGAGACTGCTCTTGACGCTGTCGATGAGTTGTTTGGCGGCTCTACTGCCGCCTTCTTCTCCCGAGCTGACAAAGTGGTCGTCAAAGACATAGCCGTCTCCGTCAACGACGACGAGGGCAAAGGGATTGCGCTCCTGGCCGCGGGCGAGCTGCTTGTATCGCTCCCGTCCCTCGCGCTCCTCTTCGTAGTCGCTCTTCAGGCGGCGGTAGTTTTCAATGAGGACCTGGTACTGGTCCAGAATGTCGGGGAGGGCATCGTTGCCCCGATACGCGGCAAGCTTCTCAGCCGCCTTGTCGATTGTCTCATCAGGAAGCATGGTCGCGACAAAGGGCTCTTGGCGATCGGCCCCGCATCGCCGTTTGATGCACAACCAATCTCACAATCTCAACGAGATGAGTGCTGTCGCAGGTATGCACAGCTAATGATGATGATGCTCTGCTAGAGATGCTCAGGAAGAGAGACAAGATGACGCTGCTCGTCGCTGCTGATGCGATGCAGAGTGTGGGACAAGGGCAGAAGGTGCCCGATAAAATGAGGCGAGCAGAGCCTGCCTGATCTGATGGCTGACTCATCGTGTCACGTGATAGAGCCCAGCGCCTCAAAGGGAGCACGGGAGCTGCCCTGATCAGGCTCTGTGTGCGACAAAGCAAAGAACTTCGCAAAAATGCCACGTAATCCTTTTCCACAAACAAAATTATAAAGAGGCTTGACTTGATGTTACACAAGATTGGGGCGGTGCCCCTGCCCGGGCAGGCAAAGAAGATGGATTTCATCATCCGCGCACTGTGCGTAGTAAACCTCACTTGGTCGGCTGCAGCCTCCAGCCTACCCCAGACCCAACGGTGTTTGGCGGGCGGTTTCATCGTTCGGCCCCAGATTAATCTGCAACAGTCATGAAAGCGGGTAGACCATCTTGCTTTTAGAATGCATCATGATGCAGCTTTAACAGAAGACAAAAGGGATCAAGTCCACGGTGACAGTTTAGAAGGCTCACTTCAAGACAGTTGAAGCGCAACTGGGGCGAGCATGCATGCTCATCCATAAGCTTTGAACTTCAGCTCTCCCCAAACAGGGCTGCTGGCGCTTCACTCTTCGGTCTACAAAGGTCATTTCTATTGTTTAAATGGGACGATAAGAGAAGGGGGCGCGTTTCTTCTCTGCGAGAGCGAACACTCTCTACCTAAGTACTGAGCAGCTCGCACTTTCGCGATGAAATACCCCGCACCTCGACCAACGTCACGCAAATTCATCCCCTCTTGCTAGAGCGACGATTTATGCTCCTGGGGTCCCATCGTTAAGGCGACAAAAATGATTGGCCAGAGCAGTTAACTAGATCATAGATGAAATAGACTGAGTCAAGAGTTCCTGGAAGCGACTATTCTGGGGACCCCTGAGCACCGTGGGTGTCAGTCAGAAAAGAAACCAACCCGACAATCGCCCATTCCTTGCCGACATATGGGCAACCGGTGGAAACGACATACGACAAAGACACGAGCAGAGACGGGCGCGAATGACATGGCTAGGCTACTAATGAATGGCAATTGGGGAGGCGCGGAAACACACTTCTCCAGTTGGTATTCTGTTGTGATGCGCCCTTCCAGTCGACTACCGAGGACCATCGATGAACCGGCAGGTCTTGACGAAAGCTACGGAGTTGTCATCTTCGTGCAGCGTGCCTTTCAGCATCACGACAAGGATGGTTAAAAAGCTACTCACTCCCGGGAAACGTTACTCTACCGTGACATTGTCATCATCACCAGCCTCATTCTGGACATTCTCACGGCCTCTCTAGCACACCATGGCGCCCAACGATATAGTTTACACAAGAGCCACCCTAGCAACAAATGGGCAGCGACACCAGGGCATCCGCCCCAAGCCTATGTGAAGGCCTCCCAGTGGAAGCCAGGCTTGCCCTACTCCATCGGCGTTCAAGACACGGCATCACAAGCAAAAGCTTGTGTCTCGTTTCTAGGATCATACGTACATGGTCCTCACTGACTCGGCGCCCTATCGAGTCGGAAGAACTAACGCTGCCATGGATCTAGACCACCTCAGCGCCGAATGGGCCCGCCGTGCCAACTCGACTCTAAGGCTGCCTTCAAGTATCCGCAGAGTACGAGAGCCCCTTATCCCTCGAATTGATGGGCAGCTCGGGGTGAAAGTTGGCCTTCCATTGGACAAGGTCGTTCATGGTCTAGCCGGAGGTCGTGGTTGATCAGCACCTCCTCGTTGCCGTCTGTTATGCCCGACTCTCCTCGGCACAGGGCAGCATGCGGTATTGCAGGGTGGCAGCCGGAGTTGCTGTCATGCAGGGTCAATGTCGGCATCTGGATCGGTGGGAAGGGTTCCATGCCATCGAGGCTCAGAGAGGAGGAGGAGGCGGTGGCCACGGTCGGTACCATCTTGCCTATGGTGGCGCGGTCTTGTTGGGGCACAGGCAAATGTTGCCCTTGGTCTCGCAACGGCCATATGTTGGTCACTTTCCGTCGCACTATAGCGATGACCGCCTCGTTAGTCGTTCGTTAGTAGCTTCACGGAAACAGTCTTTGTGTTTAATGCGCTTGGGGGAGAGCCTTCTTCTTTGTCGGTTAATGCCTTTCGCTTCAATACATCCTTCTCGAGAGTATCTGAGTGTCGTGAGTGTCGCGAGTTAGCGGCTTCATGGAAACCTATGATAGACGCCGTGTTCAATGCGCTTTGTCGAGGGCGCGCGTCCCGGAGGATTAGATGCAAGAGAGATGGTGGTAATGGATGTCGGAGTCAAATTTGGCACGTGTATCAGAGACTTAGTGCACTGCGCAATCGCCGCCGCCTTTTTTGCTCTGCCAGCGTATCTGGATGGTCGTGGTCAACGTGGTTCTTGCGATTCAAGTGTAGGAATTGATGTTTGAGCGTCGTCGTTGATGTCGGTTCGGCCTCATCCAAGCGGGCCTGGCTGTGCGAAAGACCACCCCAACGGACAGTACTCGGGTAGGTAGTCAATCAGAGAATTATGCATTAAGTGTCGATCAGTAGGTAGGTCGTAAAACCTTGTGGTTCCGTGCTGGTACGCTACAGCCTTGCGACTTTCTTCAATGTCTCCGATAGGACGGCTGCCCCCAGAGATGATCATCATCACTCCCCCACAACAGAGAATGCAACCACAAGTCATTGAGAGACCTTGTTACCTTGCTCGTGTGTGTGTGTGGCAGACACTTATGTGATCGCTCCTCTTTTTGGCCTCTTGGCACGAAACCCTACAAAGGAGCAAGCGGGACACCACCACATCATAGGAGCGAACCAGACACCTTTCGTCCTTCACCAATTGTCACAGACACTGATCGGCTACAAAACACCAGAATCGCACACTCGAGAGTTCAAAACGGGGCTCCTTGGGGGGCTGGCTCTCTTTCTGACGAGAGATGAGCTGGCGGGCGGCGAAGTCATACTCTGTAACCTCCACGTGGTACCGCCTGCGAACCTGGCCTTAAATGTGGTCAGAGCCAGTACAGAGATGCAAATCACACACCAAGACGTGGGAACGCTTCGACAGGACAGACAGACTTACGAGGGCGAAAGACTAACTCTTATACGTGTATGTTTTACAATACAGCCAGTTCCAGCCCAGTTCCTGGTATCTAAGCTTAGAGACTATCGCAGGCAAGAAGCCGTATTGAACATGGCCGTGGATTAGACGACTCCCATGTCTCCCACTCGCCGGCGGTACTGAGCTCGAGTTCCCACACAAAAGAGATCGAATCAGTCGCGGTTTTGACGAAATAATTCGACTCATCCCCTTCCACTTCCACTTCCACTTCCACTTCCTCGATATACCCCCATTCCTTCCGAGGGTTCGAATTGACATTCACCTCGACAAGTCGTCGGTCACGGGCGTAAAAAGTCACCGGCTCCTCTGTGTCAGATGTGCACGATTCTTCCACAGGAACACCGTGCTTCCGTCTGAGGTTGTAGTCGACGAGCCAGATGTCGCAGGAAGCCCAGGTATCATGCGCCATTCGCATAAAGGTTTCGACGATGCCATATTCGGACCAGTCCTTTGCCAGCTGGAGCCCCCATTCCGGCTTGTATTCCAATGCGATATTCAGCCGCCCTCGGAACCCCCACATCAAGGATCCGATTGGAATGTCCGGATCAATCTCACCCCAGTCGATTGTCGTCAGATCTGGGACCTGAAAGAGAAACAAGTCCTGTTGAGGGAGAACGGTGAAATAATGGGGGTTCCCATCATGGCCTGCGAAGTACCCTATTGCAGGGGCATCCGGTTCTTTTCGCAAACGCTTGCATTCGATGTCCTGTCTCGCACCATGAATTTGTCTGAATTTCCGCTCCATAACGCGCCTCGACTCTTTGCAAGCAGTCCACAATCCTCCGTCGATCAGGTACGTTGACGGGTTGTTATCGCCGCAATCCGGGACAGCAATGCGGTGGTCGTTATCGCGATATGAATCATCAAGGGCGACGTCGATTGAATTGTCCAATATCTTCTCCTTCCGAGGATTGTAGAGCTTGAATATCTGTACACCTGGACGGGACGGTCGAACAACCAGGTTCCAAATCTGGTCCCTGAGCTCCCAGGGCAAGTCGGTAAAGTGATGGAATGTGTCGCCCATTGTGAGAGACTAAGACAAAGAAGGAAGGTGTTGGTTTTGAGGGAATAGATGCTGAGACTTGTGGTTCTCGAGCTTCTGTGTGATGAAGAGGCGTGAAGAGTGAAGATGGAGGAAGGGTTTCATGCCCAGAGCCTTGGACGACTGTTTATATAGATGGACACGACAAACTTTTAACTAGGCAACGAATGACTCACTCATAGCCCGAAACAACAGCTCGCCATAATAATCAACAAGACTCAACAATTACAAACCCAATGCTGCATAACGCCGAAACATTCTACCCCATCACAAGATGCCGCGTCCGCTCAAGGGGGCAAACAACCCTGCTCTCCAATTGAAAGTTGAAACTATCGCTACCGGCCAGCTAATGCCAAAGGCCTTCCTGGGGTTTTCATCTCCGCTACCTTGTAGCCTGATCGAGCCAGATACAAGTGATTGTTGGCCCGAGGCTTTCCCAGTTGGCTGGAGTCGATGCCGGGCTGTATCTGACCGAAGGTGTCGAAGTCAAAAGAATCGGGATCATGGTGAGACTATATCAAGGTTAATCGGTGACCGACCACCCATTCTTCACACCGGATCTCGAGCTGTCTGGAAGTGGGTGCCACGAGTCCATCTCTGATGACAAGCTAGAGGTCACTAGTAAGCCGGAACTTCTTACTTCCGTCTGCCTCCTCGGCTGCTGGAACCTGAAGTCTGGTGGAATAGCTCAAGGCGGATCTTGTGGGATCTGAGGACGCAAGGAGAAGCACGTAGGGACCGCCGAATCTAGTCGCTTACATACTTCCCAGGCAGGTAGGAAGGGTGCCAAGGACAGAAGCAGGTAGTTCGAAATCGGATCAAGGGGGTAAATCATCAAGTCCAAAGGAGAGTTAGTGAGATGTGGGCAATGTGTCAGGGAGGCTGAGAGCAGTTCTGAATGTCGCTATGTCGTGAATGAAAAGCTCCGTAGTTTCTCGCACTTTCATAGGACTGCTTAACCGGCCGAGCCTATGAATTGATTTTGCGCCAGAGACGACGCATTTAAGACGGGGGGCTTGAACAGCTTACAGGATATTGCAGCCGGCCTCACCTCATCAGTCTGCTTTGACCAACGGCTGTCGATATATACTAAGGGGGCGGATATTCAGGACACTAATTTAACTATTTATTAAGGATATCTTTATCTGTATTTTATGTCACGTTTAGTATAAAGATTATAAATATTTATAAGAAACTTAAATATAAATTTATATAAATTTAATAACGAATCTATATTGCCTTAGATAATTTCTCCTTTATGATTACGATTACAGAAGTGTAAGATAAGGATACTTAATAAGGATCTACTTACCTAAGATAAGTAATTATCCTAGTTCGGTAATTTAAGTGATATACTAGATAGCCAAGCTAACATATCTAATATCTACTCCCTATACTAATCACGCAAACGAGATCGGGGTTGAGATGTGGATCGTGATATCAACTGGGCGTCCAGAACTGCCAGGATCATGAGGGGCGTGTTCTGGAATGACGATCTAGTTCTCCTCCCAGGGGAATCGGCTGTTGAAAAAAATAAAACTAGAAGCCGACGGACCTTTATTTAATATCGTGCTGGGCACGTTGAATGAGGAAATGCCCAGGTGCGTTGAGACAAGTAAGGGGGGAGGATATGACGAATGGATTGGAATGGAGGTCCTGGTCCCAGCCCCTGCCCGAGCAACAGCTGCTGCTTTAAACACGGAATCACTTCGACGCCCTGCCGCTGTTCAGATTCCTCAGCCAGTTCAGAAGCCCCCTACAGTCCCAAGCCCGCCCAACGCAGAAACCGCCACCAATGAAACCACCCTAGGGACCCAGGCACTAAGACGAAACTTTTAGACGATCTACAAGATCGAGGTAATAGAGATGTATTTGGCATTAAAGGATATGTACCTAGATATGACTCCATCGTTGGGCTGCGACCAGACACCGTTTTGGAACCATGTTCTCCAACATTAAGTCAAACCCCGTCACCCCCAGAGGCAGCATCCTTCCCCTTAGTATACGTTGGTGGTATCAAGCGTCCCATTAAGCAAAATGAAATTGCCAGAGACATTCTCGCCGAAGAAAATGGCAAAACCACCTTGGCAAGTGGGTGGTGTTGATGGCTGTCAGATATTCATCTGCTGTCCACCCTCCCTTCCACCCCGACGTTGGTCCCTAACGCTCTTCCACAGGAAAAGACATGGGATAGGCATCACGCCACCTTGCCCGGTCAAGTTCTCCCCTTGGCAGTATGCGTCGTCTTGTCATGCATGTTCCCCGCGATCTTCGTCACGGGAATAACTGAATATGAACAAGCGCCAGCGGGTACTTGGGAGCAGTGGAATAGTGCTAGGAACGCCGGTCAGGATTAGACGGTAGGGATTTTCTGCTCTAAGGTCTGTCCCTGCCTCTGTCTCCCGACCTAATAGTACGAGGTAGCTAGAGCGTCTGTCGGGCTAATTACTTCATCCCCCGGCGCACAACTGCAGTTATAAGTTACACCCTCTGGAAAGCACGTTCAGCTTCTAGTGGATACAATAGAAATCTCTGCGGGACGTGTTCCTGGTCAAATATCTTCCGATCTCTGGCCACCTTGAATACCCCACCGGGTAGGGCGTAAGGCGAAGCGCGCGCCCTGCGAGCTCGGGGTTTGCCCACGGCTTTGGTGGAAACAAAACGTAAGCCAACTCCACTGGAAAGGCGTAAGAAGTTCGCCCTTTGACATTTTAGGAGGCAGGGTTCATTTATACCTAGTCTAGGATGATTCTCGATGTTCAAGGGTCTCAACTATAAACAGACTCCACCATATTGGTCTCCACTCCCGAGATCGCCGGAGTGTCATGAATTGGCGCACCGGGGTTGGACATCGTCTAACGGAGGCTAGCTGAGAGTATTGCTTCTCCACAATCTGTTGCACATGCGCAGAACAACATTGCACAGGGACGTGGCTGTAAGATAGGTGCATAAATGCCAAGACGTAGGAGCTTGGAATCTTGGGAAGAAGGTTAGGTAGGTAAAGGCACCAGCCCGGGACGGCCTCGAGCAGGAAACAAGTATGTGACCCGTCTTCCTGAATTTCAGAAGCTCATCATGGGTGCTAAAAACTTTCCCAGTTTGGATCTACTTCGGGAGTGAAGTGTTGGCGTAATTCATCTCGGTAATTATTGCACCACCAGCTTAATCCACTACATCTCAGCGATTCGATGGCTGCTCCGGGCTCTGGACGACAATGGCATGTTTGCGGAAGTATAGACTCCACGCTGAAAAAACGAGAGATGATATTTCGGCTTTTACTCTACTGTCCGGCGGAACTTGTTTCCCTTCGTCGCTCTCGGGCTTGCGCAAGGGATGGATGCACATATTCCATCCAACCGACCACATAAGCTTGATTAACGATTCGAACGCCTTTTCGTATGCTTGAGATTAAATGATGCCTGAATGTAGTATGATCGACCAAGCCTAATTATTCAGCCCTGTTGATTCATCAGCAACCCTTTTTGCCAATGTCAATGCCAGGGCGCAATCGACTCGAAAAAACTGGGCGGCAGCCCGCCCTCCGCCTCCGGACTTGCGGTCGGCTTTAGTGACCAATCAGATGGAGCCAAGGGGATCCCCGAGCTGTGGCTTCGGCCAAGGCCACCAATAGGTGCGATGGCGGACCTTGGCGTCTTTGAAGGGGTCATGTGTTGGCCCCCCGAGGTGACGGAAGATGTGACGGAAGAATGATCAGCTAAGGAGAAGGGTCTTCGTCCCCTTCCATCTTTATTAAAAAGGGCCGGTATCGCTTTTCTATCCCCGGGTTCAAGGTCTCTGAAGTCAAGTCCATCTTTGTCAGACGTCAAAAGGCCACTCTCCGGTCTCTACGAGCTTATCAACCTTCAGCCATGTCCCCTCACTCACTCGCCAAGCCTCGGGGGAGGAGCTGGGTGTCGTCTCTGGGAAAAACAGATTCTCCTATTGAGATCAGCATCAACCGACACTTTGAATCCAAGGTCTACACGTCCGGTTCATCTGTCACTGGATCCGTGACCATCACTCCTCCGACAGATCTACCCTTCGACACCCTGGAGGTGGTATTTACCGGATGTACTTCGACTCTCGTCCAGATGCTTCAGCGGGAGGCACCTCGCGCGAGCCACACCTTCTTGGAGCTCAAGATGCCAATTACCGAGGACTCGCTTCCTGAATCTGGAGTCCTCCTCGCCGGGATACCTTATACAGTGCCATTCTCCTTTGTGATCCCTTATCAACTCCCTAGCGCGTCCTGCAAAAATAGAAACCCGGTCATCAGAGATCGACATCTGCAGCTTCCCCCCACTATCGGATCTTGGGAGCACGACGACCTCGCCATCCATTCCATCTCAGTCGACTACGCCGTGAAGGCCAAAATCACTTTGAAAGACAAAATCAACAAGAAGGGAAAACCGGAATCTATTGATAGCCGCCATCTCGTCAAAGTTATGCCCTTCTTCCCCGAACAACCGCCTCTTCACATTCACCCCGCAAACCCCCATTACCAACTATCGCAGGAGAAGTTGGTACGCAAAGACCTTCTCTCAACCAAGATTGGTCACCTCAGGGTAACAGCTGCTCAACCGGATCCTGTTGTGCTGTCCGCCGATAAGCTTCTACCATCGGAAGCCTCCGTGGCTGTTGAGCTCGAATTTTGGCCTGCATCGTCAAAGGTAGCGCCACCTGAGGTCTACGCGAAGGCTGCTTCCCTCCAGGCGTCGTCACACTATTCTACGGGCCACATCGACTTCCTTCCAGATCAGCACCGGCATCCTATGGGAGTGCCAAATCCGATCTTGACCTACTTCATCGACGATACGGTAGCGCTCAACAAACAGGAGAAGGTAACGTGGGAACAGCAGCCTGCGTCTGGGGAGCATTCACGCAGAGGCTCCGAATACTCGAATGGGAGCCAAGAATCAGCCGGGGCGTCGAGCAGCCGATCAAGACGGAGTTCCAGGAGCGACGACATTATAAAGTCAGCATCTATCAAGCACAGAGCTACACTTGTGGTCCCCTTTGCACTCCCGAGCCCCGACAAGAAGGTCCTTCTTCCGACGTTCTATTCATGCCTCGTATCTCGAACCTACACCATTCGGATCATTCTCACGACTGGGCCTCACGGGTCGAGCCTTGCCCTGACCCTACCTCTCCAAATCGCGGTCGAGGGCTGTAACACACCACAAGTGGATGGAATCCCTCACTATGTAAGTAATGAAGCACGACAGTCCAGGTCGCCGGAAGCTGACATTGCGCTCAATCAGACACAAATCGATGCCGAACAAGACGTTGGTGACTACATTCTCCCGCCTTATGAGGTCGAACTATAGTAAATACGCTTGCTTTGGTTGTTTGATGGAATGAGAAAGTGGTACGAGTTTGGCACATTGCTGTAGCCGTGGTTGGAAAAAGATCTGGGGGAGAGATCACGGATGCAACAGAACAGTCATGCCTTGGACGACCTGATACCCCGCTAGTTGTTTGACGTTATACGGCCTCGATATGATACCTTGGATATTTACTTAATTCACATTTTTGAGAGTAGAATGAGTTTATCGATATGATGATATCTCGTGTACATAAGAGTGAAAGGCAACAGTGAATCACGGCGTACCAGAACAGGTCTGGCTATCGCCCTCTTTCAGAGCATTCTCAAGGCTCGCCCTTTTATCCGCCCACAACGCTGCAGCAATAAAAAGAGTGCCAGTGATAGTCACCGCTCCAGCCCATATTTGCGCCCCGACAAAGCTTCCCTTCATGTGCTCGAGTATGCCACCGGCTGTGGGTGGTCCTGCAAGTGTAGCAAAAGCAAGCACCGAGAACACCATGCCAAACCTTGTTCCCATCTTTGAAGGGTCTTTGGTGAGCGATGCCAGAGCCCCGACGAAAATTCCCTGTGTTCCTCCTGTGGCTATTCCATATAGCACAACCCAGGCGTACATTGGACCAAGTGAGTTGACTGGGATCCAGACAAAGAGCATGCAGGCGAGGAACGTGCTCGATGCGATCAGTGTTGGGAGCGGAGTAAACCACTTATCGGACAAGTAGCCCAGTAAAGGACGTGAAGGTATCCCAACAGCATTGATGATGACCAGCAAATTGGCTGCTGTGGCGCCGGACACCCCAATCTTAGAGGTCGCGTATGTGTTAATATAAAAGAAGGCGAAGTAGAGAGGCCAGAACATGAAGAACATGCCAATTGTGAAGAAGGAGTATGATGGCTCTAAGAATGCGCGCAGCTCCAATAAAGGACCGGATTTTCGTGGCGGAAGACGTGGTCTGAGTAAACTGATGATAATGACGGTGAAGAAGAGGGCGATGAAGGCTTGGACACGAACAGCCCAGGCGAACCCTGCGTAGGTAGATGGTTAGTCGATAGCAATGTGCCGGCTGTGTAAAAGTGACGAACTTACCAATCTTTGTCTGCAGGTTCTGTACCACCAAGGGAAAGACGATGCTCCCAACACCGCTGCCGGAAGCCGAGGTGGTCAGAGCTAATGCCCTTCTCTTCTCAAAGTAGGAGCTGATGATGGCCACCGTCGGCATATACATCAAGCCCATGCCCACACCAGTACATAAGCCCTGCGCAAGGAAGATCTGCCAATACGTCGTTGCAAGACTGGTCATGAATGTCCCAAGAACTCCCATGAAGCACCCAAGCAGCACAGTCTGCTGAGCCAACCCAGCGTCGGCCGACCGGCCAGACAGCACTCCAACGAAGAACGTCAAAAAGACTTGGATGGAGCCAATCCATGAGACTTGTGATGGGGGAAAGTCAAACTCTGTCGTGTAGTAAAGCTGATAGACTCCGAAGGACGCCGAGTATCCCCACGTGAGGGAGTTGATGAGACACCCAGCAACGACCTGGAGCCAAGCCCGAGTGCCGCCGTCAGGGGCAAGACCTGGATCGGATTTTATTTTATGGAACAACATCTTCTGTCGGTAGATAAGGGCTACAATACATGAATGCCAGGGCTGATGGGGAGGTTGGCCACTTAAATAGAAGACCACGAAACGAAGCCACCATCATCACTAGGTAGGTTCTGGTATCGTCGACTTTCCGACGTTATCATTTCAACTCCCCTCCGACCGTCCGACTCGTTAATTGAGAGAGTACTCGGTTTTATTGACCAATGAGTCGTTTAGTGGTCGTGTATCTCGGTATTCCCCATTCGCTCTCGGACTTGATGTCCAATAGAGTTGAGGCTACTGCCGAGCGCTCGCAAGCCATCTGGTCTCTGGGGCATGCGAGATCGCTTTATGACCAGGATGGATATGCAGCGGCAAGTGGCTCAAAGTCTTCCATCAATTCCCAACGCTGCATTTGCGTTGTGGATGGCGTTGACGAGGCTTGAGCGGTCACACAGATAGCTCATGCGGGGAACCATGTCTCGCAGTATTTGACGAGACATCATTTTCACACTTGTGCAATGATTGATGGTAATGCATCTGATCGGGAACATGGCAGAAAGATGTAATACAGGCTGTTATAAGCATTGAACAAGTAATATCGTGTTGTTATGCACCCAAGCCTAGATGTGAAGCCAACGCTGCCCCTGTCATCCCTGTTGAATTGGTCTGAAGTCTTCAGCGAGTTCTTCAATTACATGAGAGGCAAATCTTTTCTAGTGCCGCCTTCAAATATGACAATATATACTCGTTGAGACACATGATAAATCCTTGATAACAGGATAGATAGTCAGTCTCAGAGTCCTTTTCACGTGACTTCTTGCGTGGTTACACACAGTGGTCTGGCTCGCAACAAAGAACCCCCCTCAACACTTCCAACTCCGCTTCTCATCAGCTTCTAATTGCTTCTATACTGATTCATAATGGGCGAGGGACGGCCTCTTCTAGCGGTAGGTGCTATGCCTGATAGCATCTAGGGTGATGAGGACGAAACTATTATCTACGCCCAAGCCCTCGGATAGGGGAGGGCGCTTATCTTCCGCTTCTACTTAAATCTAAGGCTTAAAATTCCCA
>JABFEX010001220.1:0-18570 GCA_013623515.1 Fusarium illudens | reverse complement strand
GTATTTATCCCCTCTAAAGATAAAGAAAGGTATTATCTTATATATAAGATATACCTTTTTATTTAATATTTTTATAGCTATTATTATAAAAGGTTAAAATAATTAAGTTATAATATTTTATAGTATTAGGTTTTAATATTATTATATATTAATAATTATATCTTTTATTATTATAGCTAATAGTCTTATTATTAGAAATAATAATAATAATAAGACTAAGGAATATAGGCTATAGATTAGGCGCTTTATGCATCTAATAAGTAGAAAATAATACTATGCTATTCCGGGTATAACATTTTGTGCAGAGGTCGCGTTAATAATCGACATTTCTCTGCGTTGCCATGGACAACACGAATGACAGGCGAGACAGGTACAGAAACGGTTCATGCCCGCGCTGAGGAGTAGCTCTGATCAGAGAGGAGTGTGAATGTCTTTGTACGACATCGGATAATGAGCCATGTATGTTTCATGTTCCAATGCAGTGCAACGATCATGAACCCGACACCTGCGTGCGTTAAGTACTCCGACACGCTTGACACATCAGTCATCGCAGCGCAATACCTTGCCTCCAGGGCCCGTGTTTTATGCAAGGCCTCAGCTCGTCCCACAATATTATGATGCCAAGCCTGTCAGCCAGCCACAAACAGGGGGGCTCAGGTCGCCATGGTTGCGCTGTGGGGAGACAGAGGGGATCTCGATAACCTGATGGGGCACCAAGACATGAAAATAGTGATGGCTCACCTTGTTTCTCAGCACTCTAATTCGAACCGAGGGTCTGCTATTGGATCATTAATGATGCACACTTGAGCTGAGCTGTGGCCGTGTAGACCTATATGCCCTCGCCAATGCACCTCTCGTACAGGATCTGTCATCCCAACTTGAGGCCTGCAATCACCTGAGGGATTATCGTCGCCGATTACTTCGGAGTGGCCAGTGAGGGATTATCATCGGCGATTACTAGGCACTATGCAGTGGCTCAGTGCGCAGCATGTTCATTTGCTGGCATTCCTGCACCAAACCCGCTTGATCCCTGCGAAAGCGGGCGCGATTGTAAGACACGGCAGGCTCTGTGCTCACTGGTGCTAAACTGGTGAGACACGCAGATCGTTCAGTCGGGGAGGAGAGAGGCCGAGAGAGCTGATATAGAGAGAAATAATAACTATAAAAGGCATCAATGTTGACGTCCTCTTTGAAACATCACTCCTCATCATCAATCATCCTTCCCTTCACATTCTCCATCCGAGCAGGGATAACCATTTCTCAAGATGCGCGTCTCCTTCTTCCTTTCAAGCCTCCTGTGGCTTTCTACCGCTTCAGCCCTGCCATCTCCTCTGGATGCGCGCAAGGCAACCGGTTGCGACTGCACCGGCACACGCAATGGAGGCTCCCAGGCAAAGGATTTCATCTGCCGTGACTCTCGCCTCGGGCCCAAGGTCCTGCCCAAGAAGCTGCCCCTCGACAACCTCGTAGAGAACTACGACCGCTTTGGAGGACTCACTCCGGGCCGATTCCTCGAGAAGTGGACCGACGACCAGGGCAACTTCAAGTACCCTCCTCAGAACGGCTTCCAGCTTGACAAGAATGGCAACGCCATCAACGGCACCATGGAGTTGCAAAAGGGCGCCCTTGTTGACCGATTTGGAAGCGAATACGGTATGTCTTTCTCTTAAGCCAAACAGCTAGGAACGTATATCTAACAAGTTGCCCAGGATCATTCATCTCTGCTGCTGCCGCCCCCTACTCCCAACGAGCTCTGCCTCCCTCCAATCTCGCCACAAACCCTTCAGCACCCAACTTCCCCTACAACTACCACGTCTACCGAGTGCTCAAGGCTCTTCCCGTTGTGGGAGGCCCCATCGCGCCTTGGTTCGGCCAGCCGGGTCTCGGAGCCCAGTTCTTCACTGGTGAGGTGGGAAACATTATGGCTTTGATCGAGAAGGGTTACTTGGAGAGCGTGGACCCATCAGTCTTGATCTTTAAGGGCAAGGGATGTGCATGAGTAAAACAAAAAGAAAAGAAAATAAGATTAATGAGACATAATCTACCTTACCTATGCGGGTTGACCAAACACTTTCAGTCACTTTTGAGTCAGCGAATGTGATACTGATCATTCCAGTGTGTGCACAGAAGGATGAGAATATAGGAAATGTATTCAGCGTGAAGTAAAGTAGGGGAGAAGAGGCAATCTTGCTGCTGTATTAGATTATGAAGGTTGCCAAGGGGCGGGGGCCTGAACATAATACCGGCATAGTAGCGTTTTTGCCGGTGCATCGCGTCAAGGCGTTCTCGTTCTACTTGGAGATACCACTAGTCCACTCTTCCGAGGCCCTCTTGATAAAGTTCTCATAGCTCGAAGGACTCTTCCCCAGTAGTTCGACTTGTTCCTGATGTTCGGTCTCGGTCATCCCAAAACCCTGCTTGTCAAAGAACTCGTACATGAGTCTCATATCCCTGGCCCAAATGGGATTGATCCTCCCTCTGTAGAGCTTTTCAAACTCTCCCAGTCCTTCTTCGTCACTCGCTGCGGGAGTGATTTCAGTTCCGAGCCCTTCTGACCACAGCCTGGCTATGTCAGTGTTCGTATACGTTTCCAAGCTCCCAATCATGATCTTCTTTCCAGCCCAGACACGTCCATCATCCTGCAATGCATTTACCGTAGCTAATGCAATGTCTGCAGGATCCACTCGACTGACACCCTTGCTCCCCAGTGGTTCGTCGAAGAATTGCTGTTTGAGCATACTCTCTTTACTGCGCAAATCGTTATCGAAGAAAAGGGACGGCCCAATAATAGTCCAGCTGAACCCTCCTGGCTGGCTTCGCTCTCTGAACAACCCATAGCGCAACTTGGCCTCAATGATGTGCTTGACCAGTATATGTCCTGCTGCCACGTCGCGGAGATTGCCAGCTTGAATTGCGTCGAGATCAAAGTTGCCGCATGCAGACAAGTAGACGAGATGCTTTACTGTCTCAACACGCTTGATTGCGTCGAAAAAGTTGAGTGTGACCATCAACTCATTCTCACCAATCAAGCAGACAAATGCAGCCGTTACATCATGAGACTTAAGAGTCGTCTCGAGGAAGAGCGGGTCCTGGATGTTTCCATGGACGACTCTGACCCGAGCATCAGTTCCATAGGAACCGAGCTGCGACTTGAGCCGGTCAGGATTGTTTGTAGGGAGAACAAGAATTGGTTTTGCAGCCTGGGCCAAGAGGAGAGGAACAAGTCGTTGGCCTATGTGACCGGAGGCGGCAGTGATGAGATACGTAGGGGGAGTACTGGATGACATAGTTTCGGACTGGCCCTTTTTACTGCAGTGAGCTGAGTGATGTAAGGGAAGGGTTTATCGACTGGAGTGTTCGTCTTCTGGACCGTAAGCAGCCTTCACCTCTATTATATATTGCTTGGCGTCAAATGATGTGAAATGGCCGAAAAGTCTCCGACATTTGTAATGAGTTGCCACGGACGCTTACCATCCATTTCCTTGTCTGTGAACCCGCGACATGCATGTCTTCCTCGGCCGGAGAGTGGGATATATTTCATTTGATTTGTAATAGACTGCAGGGCTAAACCTTGCTACACATAGAGTTCGAGAAAGCGTGCCAGTCACCCAGTAAGTCAGCATTGGAGCAGGGTGAACTATGGATATCTCGGCAAACCGTATCACCAGTTCCTAGTCTATGATTCATTCAACTGGCGCAAATGAACCTTTCGGGTGTTCAACGACTTGCTACTGTATGTTGACCAGACTGAAACTTTGGTGGTGTTTGGAACTGATCAACCCTCAGTATCCAGGCACCTCAAACCTCCACATTGCATGAATATGCCCGATGTAGCATAGGGCAATAGCCCAGCTACCTGCACTGCTACAAGACGTCACTCATATCAAAAGACACAGACCAAGGCAGCAAGACAGAAGTTATGGAGATGCAAGCCGGGAAGAGATATGTGAAAAGTAGAGCCAAGGCTATTCAAACAGATAGATATAAGATATTTGATATGAAGAATATTCCAATCCTTTGCAGCTGGAGCAAAGTTCCAACCAATAAAGCTCTCATAGACTTTCAGGTTAACCTGCTAAGGGGTTCCCGGATTATTTCCTTCCCACTGCTAGCCGTTCGCTCGGGGCCAGGGATCTACTCTATAGGATCATGGCGAAGATAAAAGGAAGGGCAGACATCAAGCTGCCATAAACCATATTTCCACTACTGGCCACGGGAGCGGTTGGAACGCTGGATGGAGTTGGCACAATCAGGGGTGTAGTCAATGGAGTCGAGACAACGGGGGTGTTCCAGGAGCCCGTGGGAACTGCAACTCCTGAAGCTGGCTTGCTAATTGTGACGGTTCCATTGTTCGAAGGGAAAGGCGCCGTCTTTTCGGAAATAGGGGCGGGCTCGTCGTAAGTCGGGGCTTCGGACATAACCTTTCCAGTGCTAAGAGCAGCTGAGCTGAGTACCTCAGGGGCGGCCTCGCTGGTATGAACAGCCGTGGTGGCAACCTGGACGCCAGAAGTGGTCTGCGGGATCGCAGTGCTCGACTGTGTCTTGGAAGTGCCAGGACAGACTGTGGTACGATCAACGATAGTGACTGTAGGGGCGGGAGGCGGGTTGGTAGGAGGGTGAAAAGTGCTGGTGGTGCGCTCTTTGCAGGGAACAATCGTGGTTAGGGTTTCGGTAATGGTGGTCATGGGCACAGGAGTTGATGTTGACTGCGAAGCCGAGGTTGTAGCCGGTGCAGCGCCGCTCTCAGTAGCAGGGCAGACGTAGGTGCTTGAAACAACGGTCGACGTGACAACCTTCTGAGTGTATCGTGCAGGACAATTCACGACTGAGGCAGCACAGCTGGTGATCGTGTAGACATGGGTCGACCTGAGTGTGCTTGTCACGTCACCGGTTGGGTGAGGAGCACTGGAGTTGCCGTGACCTGCAGCTGGAGTGTTCGTAAAATGGACAAAGGTGTTTGAAGATTCAGTAGCAGAAGAGCTGGCAGAAACTGAAGTGGCCGATGAGGTGTTTGAATCGGTGTCTTGATGACTCTCAAGGAAGATGCCAGGTTGACCACGGTCGGGCATGCAGTTCTTAGCCTTGGCGGCGGTGGCAAGAGTGATGGTCAGGCTAGGGGCGAGATTGAGGTCGAGAATATCGCCAATCTCAATGTCCAACTCGACGGCAAGACCAAGCGTGAGAGCGATGACCTCGGCGACAGAGACAGTGCACTCGTCGGTACCGATCAAGACTGCAGTGTAGTCAAACAGGCTGACCCAGACGGCGATCTTGGCGCCAGCCTCAATCTCCAGAGCAGGAATCTCGAGCTCTGCTTCGAAGTCGATCTCAGTCCGTAGGCGAAGGCCAAGCTGGAGCGCAACTTCAGCAGACAGGTCAGCCTCGGCACCAATACCAAGGGGCAGAGCCTTGGCAACAAGCCCATCGAGGGAAACTTGAACGATATCCTTGGTCAGAAGAGAAATCTCGACAAAGGCATCTTCGGCAAACGAGATGTAAACTCCAGTCGAAAGATCAATCGCAGCATCAACTCCGATAACAAGGTCAAGGGCGATAGCTGCATCAGCTCCAACCTCCAAGAGCCCGGGAATCTCAAGCTCAAGAGCAGGAGAAGCAAACAACTCGATGGCCTCATGGACAGCAGCAGAGGCAGAGATGTCGACCTCGATGAAAGCCTTCACGCCACCAAGGCCAACACGGATTCGTGGTTCCTCGAGAAACCCATTGACTAGCTCCAGCTCGACATCTCCAGAGATTTGGGCACTGGGCAGATGGAGACCCAGGTTGATGGCAGCTGAAATCTCTGTCTCGGGAGCAGCGATACTATAGAGAAAACTGTTAGTGATGATCTAATTCCTATCTACGGTGCTGTATAACATACCCCTTAAATAGAGTGTGATCCTCCCAACTGTTGGCCAAGTTGCAGACTGACGGCGCGATGCGGCTGGGCTGGTTGATATGAGGACCACCAAGACCGCCCAAAAGGTGCGGGGAGGCTTGCACGAGGACCACAAGGCCCGAAAAGGCAGGAAGAAGACTGGAAAAGCGCATCTTAAGTTGTGAAATGGAAAGCAATGAGTGGCTGGAGAAACAATGTCTCCAAAAGTGTGTAAAGAGTGACAGGAAGAGTGTAGCAAAAGCTTGACCCAGATAGCTTCTGTGACCAGCAGAAGCACCGTACTTTAATGCGCCCTCGACTTTATCTGTGCTTAAGGGGTTATGGAGGATATGTCGTCATAATCCTCCGTGAGCTACCGAAGCGACGATGCTGTCGACCTTTTACTAGAGGGGGAAGTGAGTCCCGAGCAATCACAATCACAGCTGCCGATCACTATCTTGGGAAGTGTTAATCTTTGAAGCGAAATTCTCCTAGCGAGCAGCTGCCGCTAGCAAGTTCGGGGAATAGAGTGGAGGTCCGAGGTTAAGGGAACGCCGATCATTTCTGATCAACCATGAAGTTAGTTTCAAGCGAGTAGATCACGGTCTGAATGTAACCAGAAACCTACTCAAGTATTTCCAACGGGTGGGGATGACAATGGAGGAAAGAAAGCTATTGAAAGGGTTGGATGTCTTGTATCCATTAGCCCCTTGCAAAGAAGGCCTAACAGCCCTGCTCTCCCTTTGCATCCCAAGAAATTAAACCTAGGGCCCAGCTGATAAGTGAGTCCTCCTATTGAGCCAGCCTCGATGGTAGAAATCAGATGCAATCTACCGATTGCTTCTGCCAATAGCTCCATCTCCCATCAATCCAGGGCTTTTCTAAACCGAACCAAGCAGCATCTGCAAAAAAAGTAAGTTCTGCTTCTAAAAAAGGTCAAGCAAAGTTCGAAACAGCCCAGACCAGCCAGAGGTTGAATGGCCCTTGACATCATGATCTGCCGAGAGAAAGGACAGAGGTGGGCTGGCCGGTAGGGAGGGTCGATACTACCTCATCCAGTAGCGCGACCCGGACAACCCAGGCGATGTGACAAAGACGAACATATGTAGCTGCGAGTTCTTGCTGACTCTGACTTCATGAATTCGCGATGTGGGAACTTCTAGCGAATACTGTCGCATAGTACTCCAGCCAGCCCCTGTCGGTAAGGCAATCCCTGGGTTTCTTACTCGAAAGGAGAGGTCCTCTTTGGCTAGGGCAGTCAACTACAAGCCTAAATATGAAGATTGAAGCAGCAGTGATGCTTTCAGCATCATAGAACAAGTGTCGAACACGTAGTAAGTTCTATGGAATACATGTTGATAAGCTGCTTCTAACCAACTCTCTTATGACGATGATCATAGCTGTTTGAGTGCCATGTTAGTGCTCCTACCCTAGGCACACATGGGTCAAGAAATAAATAATATACTAAAAGGTAAAAGTACTTCTAAGTCCTATTAAATAGTATTACATTATAGTATAAGAATTTAGATAAAAATTATTAAAAATCATTTAAAAATCATCTTAATTAAAGGTAATACTTTAGGAGGTTTCTATACTTTATCTAAACTATATTACCATCCTTAGGGATGATATTATGCTACCTCTATCCCGAGTATGACCAGGATAAGCCAGAGTAAGCAATAAGGGTCGATGAGGGCTCAGAGGGCAAATCAGAATGGCTCAGCAATACATACCGAAGGGAGGGGTGGTGGGCAGGCTGGCAGGGCCAGACGCTGCGGCCGAGGCCAAGTTGGTGGTTGCGGGAAGGGCGGGCGCATCGACACAAGACAGGAACCACTGCTCCAGAGGAATGAGCTCCTCTTTAGCCGCCGGGAACCCGAAAACGAGGATAGGCTGCTGCTCCCTATTGGGAGCCGTGACGGTCAGGAGGGGAAGGCGCATCGACACAAGACAGGAACCACTGCTCCAGAGGAATGAGCTCCTCTTCAGCCGCCGGGAACCCGAAAACGAGGACA
Source organism: Fusarium illudens (assembly GCA_013623515.1). Classification (NCBI taxonomy): domain Eukaryota; kingdom Fungi; phylum Ascomycota; class Sordariomycetes; order Hypocreales; family Nectriaceae; genus Fusarium; species Fusarium illudens. The sequence continues at coordinate 10,677 of JABFEX010001220.1, read as the reverse complement.
GGCTGCTGCTCCCCATTGGGAGCCGTCACGGTCAGGAGGGGAAGGTTGTCGGCCATTGTCACCGAGTTTGTTGATGAGGGAAGTATCACCAGGCATGCTTGACAAAAAAAAAACTCTGGTGTCTGATCCCGTGAGCCTGGACTGGGGTTTCGCCATGAGATTGGAAGGTGCGACGGAGTCCGGACGTCGCGGGCAGGAACGTCTCGCCCGCTCAACCACTGCACCAAAAAAACATTTGCCGTCGATCATGCCCAAAACCTCACGGGGGGCCAACAAGCCAAACCATGGAGGCCATTGATTCCGCGTTTTGAGTTGTTGGCGACTGGCCCTACCTGCCCCTGGCTCTCCTGTTACTCGAGTGGGCGACCGATTGCCGAAGCTCTCGTTGCGGAGGACGGTCTCATCGAAAGTGGCAGGGTCACGTATGTGTGTAAGGGTACTTTAATACCGATACCTTACAGAGAGAACAACGTGGTTGATAAAGCTCAATAGCGCAAAGGTTTAGATCCATGATGGCAAAGTAAGCAGACCTTCGCCTCCTCCATTCCCTGCCCCCCTCCGCCACGAGATCTCAAGTCCTCAGCCATTTCAATCATCCTCGTCCAGACCATCAAGCTCAAGCTCTTTGGCACCGTGATACATCTCCAGGCTCATTGGCGCCCTGACTTCGATGGGCGGGCTAACTTGATAAAGTCTAGTTTGCTTACTGGTGCCCATCTTGGCGTAATTTAGACGGAGCTAGGAAGCCTGGAAATGAGCCCCAATCTCTCAGCCCTACTCGTCTCACGTCGTAGCTCACTTTGTTAACAGTCTGCTCTGCTCTTTTTTGTTGTTTCGCTCGTTTGCTCCATCTTTCTCAGGTCCTCTGCTCCAACCGGCGCCATGTCTGACCTCAAACCTGCTACCAAGATCGACCCCAATGTGTGGTACCAACTCACCGAGGCAGCGGTGGACGACTATGATGGTGACTTCGTTAGCATGCTGCAGCCCGCCGCCCAAGATGACGATCTGCATGTCTGGCCCGCGTCGAAGGGCATTAACGCGTACTGGCAATTTGTACGTTTCAAGGCCTCCCATTGCGGCTATGTTCTGAACCCCTTGGACGATGATTGCTAACTGAATAACCTTAAGCAACCTGTAGGTGACAAGCCCGGCCGGTACGCGCTTCGATGCTCCAAAACCACCACCCAGAAGCAACTCTCTGTATGCTATCGCCCGGACGTCAAGGTCGAAAACAGACGCACTCATGCTTGTCTCCTGGACAGCGATGGCAGTGATGCACAGCATTGGGATGTTGCCTCTTGGAGTGCCAATGATACGTACAGGTTGATCAACGTCAAGAACGGCACCGATTACTTTCTGGACTGTGTTCCCAACGGCCCGGTATTCCTGAGTCCCAATCACGAAGGATATCAAAGCAGGCAGCATTGGCTCATGACGAGTGTCAAGGATGTGGATGATGCTGCATACAGTACCGTCTTCTCTGAAGTTAGTCGCGCGTCTAAATGGCCATGTCATGGTCCCTAACAACCTGTAGGAGTCTTCTTCAACATCACACCCGATCACGACATCAGCATCTGCCTCTGGATCTGCCTCCGAATCTAAAGCTTCCGACTCTGAATCATCGAACCCCGATTCCCCAAACGGCAGCGGTCTTTCATCTGGTGCGATCGCTGGCATTAGTATAGGCGCTACGCTCGCGGTTGTCGCCTTTGCGCTCTTGGCCTTCTTCCTTTGGCACCGGAAGAAGCGCAACACCAAAGCCGCCAAGGCTATAAGCTCTTCAGAGTCCAACGACGACGGAAGCAACCTCCCCATGCCCATCTCTCCTGTGCCGGCGTACAACTCCACACGAGCGAGTGAGAAACCCATCAGCCAGCCCACTTCGATTCAAGAGATGTTGCACGAACAAGCTCCAGCGGAATTATCGGCTGAGCAGCGACACGAGATGGGGTAGATACATGCGACTTGCGCAAGACTTGGCGCATTGGTGCTCGGGACTGTTGGCGTACTGTTGGAAGGGACGGGGCGTAGAGGGCTAGAGGCAACAGACGATGATCAGTTACTACAGGACGGGGGTATCCCGGTGCATCTGTGAGCACGCTCGCCTGGCTGAGCACACTTGTTGGTCCTACCTTTGCTATTTTCTGAGCTTTGGAGTTGGCTGCGTTTGGAGTCGAGTTGAAGAGAATGGAGTCAGGACATTGACTACCTATATATCTTTGCAGGGCACTACAAAATGTATAGGACGGCGTTTCGGCTGTTATCCCCAAGGCTGGTCTATATAGACTCGAATTTCAATAAAAACCCCAAACTAACAGAGCACAGCGTTGTGTCTGCCAGCCTCCAGGTGCTGCAGACATCTCAGAGGTCCAAATTACGTTTCAGGCGGGTGTCAATAGCATCTGCAAATCTGCCACTGCTCTTTCAAAATCCTGACATTGCACAAGAAGGACTTACAAAGTCCTGATCAGATATACGCAGGCTCTCAAGGCAAATATGCAGGTACCCGGGGGGCAGAGTTTGCTGATAATGTCCAACTTCATTGCCAAGAAGCCGTGGGCCAGGCACAAGGCATGAAATTTCCCTGAAATCTAGGCCGCAATCAGCAGTCTTTTGAGTTCCACACAGTCTGGTTTACCTTTACTCACACCCACTACAAGGGTACCCCGGTCGCCAGACCTCAATTGCCACGTTCCATCATCTTCAACCAGTGACCACACATCAAGTGGCTCAAGCTGCTTGATTGTCTCCACGTCCAGACCCTCGTCATGTTCATTCACCCCGAGATCCAAGGTCGATCCGACGCGAAATGTATTCGGCTTCTCCATCTCTCCTCAGCGAGGAGCATAGATGATCCTATTGAGTGCCGGTTGGAAGTCGTCACTCTAGGACAACATCCCCCCTTCGAGGCATTGTCCTACTGCTGGGGAGATAACAACCCTGTACGCGAAATCAAGTGCAATGGGGAAGCCTTCAATATCACCGAGAATCTCTTTCATGCGCTACATAACCTCCGAAATGACAATACCCAAAGAACACTCTGGATCGACGCCCTCTGTATCAATCAACAGGATCTCGACGAACGGCGACTCCAGGTTCCTCTGATGGGTGACATCTACAGCCAGGCAACAAACATTGTGGTCTGGCTAGGTCCAGATCCAACTTCTGACAGTGTTCATCATATGTTTGAGCTGGCTGAGAGATTCCCCAAGCTCGAAAATATACAAATGGGTCCCCGATGGAACACGTTTATCCAAACGACTTTCCCGGGAAGTCAGGAAGCCAAGAATACAAGCGATGGCCCAAAGGAAGAGTCAGGATCACCAGAGGCTACCGAAGCAAAGTTTCCCGCTCTGACTGGCGAGATGCTGGACGGCATCGTGGCGACATTAAGGCGACCATGGTGGACAAGAACATGGACTATCCAAGAGCATGCCCTGTCCGCGAGTGCAATCATCATGTGTGGCAGATTGTCAACCTCATGGCAGACCTTCAAAACAGTTTTCATCATGGCCATGTCGGACGCCATTCGGAACCAGGGTGATCACTTTGATCCTTGTAGCTCCAACGCTGCGCCTACGATGGACGAGATGATCACTATGGCCTACTCACGCCTACTGTTTAACCGTCGAGGAGACCAGGGCAGTCCCAAAATGCCCAGCGAGCTCGGAGATTTACTTGTCAACTACAGATGGTCCATGGCTACTGATCCGAGGGACAAAGTCTACAGTCTCTTGGCTTTGGCCGAGTCAACCTATGGCATCCGGCCCGACTATAGTATTTCGACAAGAGACTGTTACACAACTGCTGCATATCACATTATACGCGGCAGTGGCAGCTTGGACATTCTCAGGGCTTTGCGGAGACCGTCCTGTCTGCCTGTTACCATACCAGACCTACCTTCATGGGTCCCAGACTGGAGTTACGACTACTGTAGCATCCCAATAGAAGCCCGTAACCCAGTAACCGTCTTCAAGCCGTCTGCGCGTGAGATCTGGATCAACTCTCATTCCTTCCTCGCGAGAACCTCTTATCCCAAGTTCCAAGCATCCAACCCCCAGATGGGCGACTATCCGAAAGATGGAGGATCCAGTGGGATATTAGTTCTCGAGGGTCTCATTGTTGACAGACTGGAGGTTCTTGGAAGTAACTTGGATTATCCAGTGCCGGCAAAGGATCCAGTGGCGATTTCCAATCGTCTGAGAGCGTGGAATAGAGACATGAGTCAAAGAAGAAAGACCAAAGCGGCAATTGGGGAGTTATGGAGCACCCTCAAAGGCTGGGAGCAGTTGGCTCTTGGGTCTAAACACATCCATACAACTCTAGGAGAAAGCCGTGAGGATGCTCTGTTGACGACAATGTGCAAGAATCAGATTCATCTGAATGCAGATAGGACTGTGGTTCTTGACCATATGCGTCGTTGCATTAAGGCCATGGTTGATGATTCAAAAACAGACGCGGTGTCGAAGATGCTGGGTCTACCGCATATGGTACCACGGTTACACCACGTGCTGGTTGGATATAGCAAGGAACGCAGGATGGATGACGATGATATCTTCTCGCTTGGTCTAGCGGTTCTCAACATACGATGGGCCATCGATCAGAGAATGGCGCGGACCAAAGGCGGATACTTGGCGTTGGTCCCTGAGCCTTGCAGGGTCGGTGATGAGATTGCTCTTCTGAAAGGAGGTAAAACACCATACGTGGTACGTAGAGATGGAAATCATTGGAGGATACTAGGGGACTGTTATGTTCATGGCATCATGTTCGGTGAGGCCTGGGATGAGGCCAAATGCCAAGAGATGGAATTTAGCTAATAGGTGATCACGCAGGTCAAGGAAATAAATTGATACCAACTAATATTAGTAAGAAGTAACCTAAAGAAGGAATTATATTATCCCCCTCTAAAGATGGCTATAAAGCTAGAATATAGATTATTATAGAATATACTTAAGGTCTTAGAGTATTACTTTTTATTATGATATTTTTAAGCTCTTATTTTAATATTTCTTTAACTATTTTATCACAAAGCAGGACTAGTATTTTAGCAGAGTTAGGTACTGCTCCTTTAGTGTCTCATTTATTTCTTGACCCGCGTGGTGATATACTGCAAGACCATCTCAGTCCCAAAATAGACGGCAAGAAACATACTGTGTACCTCACAAAGCAGCTCCAAGGGGGCAAATAGACAAATGCGTACATGGTCCAACCAACTGACAGCCCAGGGTCCCTTGCAAGTTGCTGGCCTGCCCCACGTGTCATCTCAAGTGAATGCGTCAAGATTGAGGCACAGGCTGATATCAGCACTAGACACTCTTCAAGCGGGTGAATTAGGGGAAGGGATACCACGCTGTATCATGTAATTAGACAACTCTATCAATCCGATAATCATCTACTCTGTAATTAGAAGATGGGTCTACTACAGGCAAGCCATGCGTCAGTACTCCGTAGAAACAGACAAATCGGCCACTTCTAGCAAACAAACACCCATTTAGTTTTCTCCCAGCCCTTCTTCTTGTGTATCTCCACCCCAAACCCTTCGCCTTTGTTTTCCGGCTTGCCTGCTGCCTCGGCGAATGCGCAGCCCTGCATAGAGGGAACCTTGAATGTGGTGTAGTCCTGTCCCAGAGGCGCAACGTCGAAGCCGAGGAGAAGACAAGTCATCAGCCCAAGGTTCTCGGCAAAGGCAAAGTTTCGACCAGGGCATAGATGACGTCCACCGCCAAAGGGAGCAAACGATGTCCGCTTTGCTCGCTCAGACTGGAGGTTCTCCTTTCCGCTCTTTTCGATGAACCTCTCGGGATCAAACTGGTATACGTTCTCGCCCCAGACATTTTCCAATGTGTGGAGAACCTGGGCTGACATTTGTACGTTGAGATCCTTCTTGAGGAGGTATGAATTGCCTTTGCCGTCTGAGATGGTCGTGTCCTCGAGGACCCTGCGGTTACCCACTGTTTGGTTGGATAGACGGATGGCTTCACGGTAACAGCTGACAAGCAGTGGGCACTTTTGATCGAGCGTGGTAATGTCGATAGTAACCTCGTCGTTGTCGCCGTATTGCGCCGCGGGCAACACTTCGTCTCTTAGGCGAGAGACAAGGTCAGGTCGAGTGTAGATTTGCGCCATGAACCAAAAGAGCGTAGGGATAGTGTTGGCAGTCGACACATGAAGCAATGCAAGCTCAAAGTGACCGACTTCTTCGCCCAGGATACCATAGTTGCGAAGGACTCCTGCTCGACCCTTGACAATCTGAGCTGCGTCCTCGTGCTGATCCTTTTTGGCGCCGTAGTATTTCCCCAGAGCAGCTTGTAGTCTAGCCCTTGCGTAGTAAGCCTTTCGTGCGGTGATGCTTGGTAGAATGTTGAGCAAGATTCCAGTCAAGCCAGCCTCAAAGGTCCTGGACGCTCGTCAGTGACAACCCGAACCTAGTGGTAGAATCGCAGTGTCTCTACTTACCACAGATCCTCCAATAGACTCGGCTTTCCCTTGATGGGGTTGTCTGGGCCATACAAGGCCTCTGTGGTTGCCATGGTCATCAAATCTCGTACCCAGAGATACAGATTCGGAACCTTGGAGGGTTTGTTGCTTCCCAAGACCTCGAGCTCCTTTGACACATACTTGAGAGCATTCGCATTCATCCGATGAGTGTGTTCACCCGCCATTGACTTGGAAATGATAGAGAAGAAATCGGGGACGAGGTTGGTTTCCTGGACAATCTTGGTCGCTTCGTTTGAAATGGCGAGCTCCCTCTGCGCAAACTCGACGGCGAAAGGCTCAAAACCTAGGTTCTTGTTCCTATAGGCCGATTGAACCATGGTGGGCTCAAAGATGATGTACAGCTTTCCGCCGAGAATGGGGAGAGTGGCAATCTTGGTGCGTGTCTTGTCGCTGACGTTTATCCATCAGCTCAAGCTCGTCTATCAATACAGACTCATATTATTCCTCCTCGTAACTTACAACAGAATCTTAAGATAGCCACCATGGTATCTCATTATCCCAATGAGATGGCCTATGACAGGAATGCCAGGCTTGAGCAAAGGAGGTTCCCGCCCATCGAGACTGGGAGATGAGAGCTTCTGCAAAAACATAACAGACAAAAGCAATGCCAATCCAGTCAAATAGACTGCCGGTGACTGCTTAAAGTCCTCGGCCACAAAGGCGAGGAAGCCGCTTGAGGCTGTCGTCACGTTCTGTGCCATGGCTTCAGACGGGGCGTTTAATAGCCGCGAAGAACAAAACTCGCCGATTCTAGCACGAAGAAGAAACAAAGATCAAGATTAACTCCAGTTGATCAGGTCCCGCGGGTCCTTCTTATCCAGACGATTTGCTTAGCGCTACGTTGCCACAGGTTGGGATAGAGAGTACGCCGCAGGGGTCCTTCATGTAAGGTGAGATTTTAGCGCCATGGCTTGCCTGAGCCATGCATTGCAAAGCAGGATTAGCGATTGGGCAGCTCGGTTAATGAGCCAGTCAACTCCGACGATTCCAGTTAGTTCATTGTATGGCTGTTTCAAGCGGCGCCATCTCATCTCCTTGTCTCTGTGCGAAAGAGGTCAATATCTTTGCTAGATAACCATGGAGTAGAGTAACTATTTCAGAAACACAAACCTCTATTCTCGCCTTTCCATATCTTGGGCCTTTAAGTTGAACGTGCTCTACCGAGTAGATGTAACAACAGCGTAAGCAGGACAAGTCAAGATGCAGTATTTAGCGCCTGATGATGATGCTGACGCCCCACACAACACGTCGCTTAAGCACAAAGGTAGGTTTAACTGAGAGGAGAAGCTCCTGTCAAGGACTAGGTTGACTGTGGCTTATCAAGTGATCATGATGAAGTCATCTACTGCCCAGAGCTATATGGGATGCTTGGCTGGTTGTCAAAGAAGTCCTTCAATCAGTCTTATTTCAGTTCAAACTGTCTGCCTGCAATCTCACGTCCTGCGGCATCGCCCCTGTTTGACAAGATGAGACGACCGCATCAATAGCCATCCCTTCAGATGACAGTCTACTCTACTAGACCTAGACATAGGTCTTCAGAAGAGAGTTGTAGTACTGGTAGCCGGTTCCACTTGGAGGCTCAAAGCTGTACATGTAGTTTCCCCACCAAGGACCAGCGGCCCACCAGAGAACACCCTTCCAGACATCGCTGTTGTCCTCTAGATACTCCAGAAGACCCTTGACGGCTGCCTGGCACTGGCTGTTTGCTCCGCCGGCAAACTCACCGATAATGCCCACCTTTCCGTTCTTCTTGAGCCAGGCGGTGGCTGCCTTGACCCGTTCAGCGCCAATGGTGGAAGACACACAGCTCTCCGAGGTTCCAGAGCTGTCAGAGTCCAGGTATTGATGCATCTCGTAGACAATCTTGTTCTCGGGGTCAGTCAGAGCCTTCATGTTGTCGTTGACCTCGGGCCAAGACCAAGCGCCAGACCACTGGTTGCCTTCGACAAAGATGTACTGCTTGGCACCCGTGGCACGGATACCGTTGATGGCAGCCTGGTTGAGGTTGAGAACAAGGGTCTGGTCCATGCTGTGGTACTCGTTGTTGGTGTCAAAGATGACGTGGTCGTTGTCCTTGAAGACGGCGGCAAAGTTCTTCCACCAGGTCTGGAAAGCTGCCGTGTCGGTAATGACGTTGCCAAAGAAGCGACCGTAGTTGTGAGGATCAAGGACGGCCCATCCACCATTCTGGGTGATGTGGTTGACTACCTTGCTGAAGCCATCAAGATAGGCCTTGTCGTGGCTGCCGGTCAAGGTGCTAGTCAGTCTCTCCATCTTGAGCTGCACGCGGAAGGTGTTGTATCCCTGACGGAGCAGGGTCTGATGGACCGTGTTAGTATAGGTAGTTCAACATATATTCAGCAACGAAACGTACATCGATGGCAGAGGTTTCCGGGAAGATGTAATCCTTGCCCAAGACACCCGGCAGATTGCCCTCTCCAAACTCACCACCGGCCTCATTGGTACCAACCCAGGTGAAACCGTCCGAGGATCCCGGGGGGTTGGTGGGAGAAGAGCTTGGCTGAGTGGTGGCTGTAGAAAGAGTGGTGGCAGGCGGGTTAGACCCTGGCTGACACTGACTGTAGTAGGGGTTAACAGAGGTGCAAGTGTAGCCAGAGATACAAGTCTTGGAGCCGCTCCAGCCTTGACCTCCGCACTGCTGCCAGGCTTCGCTCTGGGCTAGAGCGAGGCCAGTGAGGCCGCTGAGGGGAATGAGATAGCGCATGATGTTTAGTTCCAGTTGGCAATGGCTTTGAATGAGTGTTATGGGCTGAGGAAATCATCATGAAAGAGGAAACAAGCTGCTCTTATATCCGCCAAGAGCCCAGCCTGCTCTTCCACCAAGGCTTTCGACGGGGTACAGATTATCGTGAGACTCTCTAGCCAAGCCCTTCCTTCCATCCCACCGTTCCATTCAATTCCTCTCAGCTCCTCAATCACATCGATACGGCCCGCCAGCCGTGAATTTTCCCGGAAGGATTTCTCCATTTAACATGAGGAGGGAAGACTGCCGGAGATTGTGAGCCCGAAAAGAGACTGGTAATCGACTGACGACTATGGCTCGGAGTGACGACGTCCGAGTTTTGGCAGATGAGAGGGCCATTATTGAGAAGAACTATAATGGAATTACTTGAAAATCTCAGAACACTTAACTCGTGGCCCGATCAGAGCGGTTCTAGACCGAGTTCGGGGCCGGAGGCTGAGGCTCCGAGGTTGCATCAGACCGCCGAAGGGTCCACGCCGTCGGGGGATAAGACCGTGATTCCGCAAGTTCTGGGAGAGGAGAGATTAATAGTCTGAAGAATAGGAATTGATCCAATCAGCATGCTCCATGGGTCGGCCAGTCACCCAAGAAAGGAAACCATCTGGACGTGGTCAGTGGATGTCGACGTTTCATTTGTCACAAGGCAGAGCCTGCTCAATCTGTAACAGCAGGGATAGCTGGAGTAATCTCAATATGCTCACGAGCCTTGTTCTCGTGCCAGTTACCCCTGAAGCCAAGCCTGGAGTCGGTCGATCAAGGCACTACGTCCTGTCGTGACGGCAGCGACCTTTACAACATGCAACGCCATTGTTGGCATAATCCGAAGGCGTACATGATTGGTGTTCCCCCGTTCTTGCTTGAGGATCAAAGCTAGACTGGGCTGCATAAGCGTTGGTTTATTCTGACTCGAACAATCCTGCTGTGTTACTACTTCGAGGATGTCGCCCAAAAAGTGAGTATCAAGTAAGTGAACAAATGTGTACTGCGTTCTTATTGCCAGAATGGTTACAGGTTCAACAACCAGCCACCCACTCAGTATCGAGAGACGAACAACAAATTCAAGCCCTCAGGTTGATGTTTCCTTAGGAAGCCTCTCAACCAAATACCTGGGAAACCAGTGTCTAATTGACTTCATGGGAAAGTGTATACTTCCATCTTTGGAGTGCCCGCCAACAGAAGAATGGTTGCAGCGTCCTTGGCCGCTTCCGCTCCCCCATAGCTACTGGCACAACTTGCACTAACTCCACTGGTTCTAGTCTCCAGAGCCTACACTCATGCGCAAGGCAGAGTCAGAGCTTCCAGCATAGTCGTGCGTGCCACCGCGAAGGCAGGTTCCTACAGAGGAAGTATTAGAAATAGCAAGGCTATAGTACTTATAACTATCTATTAGCGTAATTATCCTATTAAAGGCC
>JABFEX010001216.1:0-46414 GCA_013623515.1 Fusarium illudens | reverse complement strand
GGGTCGGAGATGCAAGGTAAAGTCGCAGTAGCTCGTTGCGTGTCCTGCTTGTGGTGGAGGGTGAGAATCCAGAGATATAGGGATTCAGACAGCAATGAGAGAATAGGACGCTCGAATGGTCCGGTAGAGCCAGAGGATGGCACAATCCTCTCGTAAGCCCACCGAGTACAGGAAGCTGAAGCGGGTGAAGCCGTCGGACGAAACGAGGGGCCGACCAGCTTCTGAGCTGGGCGGATCCGACGAAGCTTGGAGAGCAGGGAAGCTCGGTGGAGTCAAGAAAAGAGATGGAGCAGAGATGACAAGGGGAGGGGGGAGTGAGAGAGAATGGGAAAAAAGAGGTGGAGGATACGTCGGTTATGTGTCAATGGAAGAAAAAATTGATGCTCTAAGGACAGGATCAAAGGAAGTTGAAGAGGATGACAGCCGGGTTTGAAGAGACTCAGGAAGAGCTTGTGGGAGGAGGGAGGGACGTAGTAGTTGTAGTAGCAGCTTGTGGATGTGATGGGAAGGAGCTTCTCCTCCATTCATCATGACAACCTCCTCCATACCGACCTCGACAGCTGCTGGTTTAGCTTCCCCTCTTGGCCACCCCCTCGGTCTAATGCCAATAGAATCAATTCCTACCTAGGTACCTAACTCTCCCGGGGTCTCGTCCATCTCTTCCTGTCTATTCTTGCGTCGGGTTGCCCGCTAATGTCCTGCCGCTCTCTGACCTCCATAGGTACCCCGACGACCGCGGACGCATACCTGCGGTGCCTTCAGCAACCGTGGTGGTGCTCAGCTGGCGAGCCATGATCCCTCCCCCGCAGCAGCAGCACTCGGTGGCATGACGACATTGTCGACACACATCCATTCTCCTCCAAACCAGCTGCCATTATCACAAGCTTGCTGGTGCAGCACAGCATCGCATCGCATTGTATCGCACCCGACACCCTAACGGACGGGAGATGCTGCAGCATGAAACCTTGGAAGAGGATGCTGTCCCCCGCAGACGCCCACACCCACGCAGCACGACTGGAACCTCAATCATTGCCCCTCCAACCATGCACCCGGTTGACCTCGAAAGAGAGCCTTCGCAATGGTCTGCAAGCGCCGCCGCATTCCTTGCAACTTGACCGTTTCACACCTATGTATCCCCTCTCATGGACGGTGCTCATGGTTGCTCATCAGCCCCTCCTCCCCTCTCTTCCCCATGCCAGCCATGCTCGCTCTGGCTGCAAATCCAGACCGTATGTTGGACCCCATTATCCCAGCCAGCCAGCAGCTTGCAGCAGAGCAGAGCTCCTAATCGACCCCCTCTAGCAAGCAAGCACACGAGGGAAGCTCGCCTTAGCGGCCCCCTCTTACACCACGGACAGCGGGGCCGCGGCGTCCGGAGTCTGCCATCCATGCGGCGGACCTTTTCTGGCAAATCGAGCCCAATCCCACCGCCAGACAGGTAGGCGCTATCAGCGTACATGTCGCCTACATACATGCTGTACGTACTGCGTACATGCTGCTGCTGCTGCTGCTGCTGTAGGAGCATGGAGCAACCGTTTTGCAGGCCCGTGGCACTACACGTGAACGCCTCCTAATAAATCCCAAGATCTAGAATGTCTCTGATACACCCGTACCCGGGTGACCATTTGCATTCCAACGGAGGTTGTCAACGGGTAACGCCCGAGACGGTTTACCAACATTGGCGGGCTCGGCCTTTCGACTCCCCAGGCAGACCCAGCCGTTGGGGCAGAGAAGCAAGATATGGCAACGGATGCGTAAAACGTTCTACCCCCTCTACCGTCCCGTCTCAGATACTCCATACACCTGGGTGTCTTCCAACAAGCTGCTGCATTGCATGTAGCACCAAGATCGGCACCAAATGGATGTCAAGTTGCTGTGGCCTGACGCAGCCCCGTTGAGCTGCCAAACCAAGCTCTATTGTATTCATGCAAGCTGCCGCGCCTCCCCCATCCCGCTTCTTTATTGTCGACCTCTATTGAATCTACCTCGAGGTGGAGGGTCTTCTATTGTCCAATCCCTGTTGGCCAATCCACCTCTGAGCTTCAAGCCTCCATCACATGGGCCACAACATCCATCCCACGCCGCCATCTGCTGCCCGCTTTCCAACTAACGACCCTACTGACCGACCTAGCTTGCTCTCTCGATCGACCAGTTCATATTCAGAGGTCAAAGCTCCCAGCCACTCTCCGTTTGCCAAGCCTCCTCCCCTCCCCTCTTCCTCTCTGCCAAGTGCAACTCCAAAGGAAAGGCCTCACTGCCCGGCTCCTGTTCCTCGAAACCCTATTGCAAATCTTGGTTTGGTCTGGCTTGGCCACCTCGAAACCTCTGTCGCTTTCGGAATAGAGACAACCCGCCGCATGAGATGGCGTGATTGGTCGTCTTCCGTCCCAATTGCTGATTAGACAGGCTGACTGGGAAAGGGGGCAAAGTGCATCTTTGTCTGGCCCGCCTGCCTTCATTCGGCCGATATATCATCACCCACCCATCTCTGGGCAAGCCACCTCCGTCCATTTCCAGGCTCCGAAGCTATTGTCCTGTGCCGAATAGCCAGCCTCATTGCGTCACCAACAAATATGCCCTTTCGCTTGCCCCTGGTTGCCTCCTCTTGCACAAATGCTGCATGCTCGGCCAATGTGAATGAACACCCCCAATATCATCAATTCGTCTCGTTTGGACCGAGGGCTATGTACTCTGCGAGAAAAAAAATGAAGTAATCCATTAGCATGCCAATCAACTTTGACCTGCTTCCCTGCACACGTTCCCGTCCGGCTCCATAAACACCACTCTCCCTGGAAACCATGCGCCTGCTCCATCTCTCTGAAAACTCGGCAGAAGCCACAGGAATGTGACTAGGGTGACGTCTCCGCTCTGTGTCCCCTTCTCTGCCCCCAAGACGACGTAACCAGATACCGATCGCCAGCAGCTCCGCGCTGCAATTCAGGCGCGATTCATAACCATCCCTCTCATTTCGTACAGAGCTCCATGTCTGGGTGAACATAATCCAGAGCCCAAAATCTTGACTTCTCACAAGGTCTATTGGCCCACAAAACGGCAAGAGCAGGGGCGAGATGTATAAACCAAAAAGAAATTGTCGTCGTGCCGAGCGTGCGTGCCTGTGTCGAGGAAGCCTTTGTTGACATCTGTCGTGTCGGATTCGCTTGCGTCTCGAGCACTCGTGCTATCGTTGCGGCCCTCGGCATTATAAAGAAATGAACTCGATCGTGAGTGAGTGATATTGATCAGAGGTGAGCGTCCAAGACAAGGAAACGCCGCGTCGAAACGGAATAAAACAATGATCGTGTAAAGTCGAAGTCGTCCTCCCTCCCATGTCCCCAAACTCCGGTTAATGCTCTCGACGCCAGCCCACAGTTCCGTGTCCTAACATCATGGTCGAAAATCAAAATGCGCAGCGCTTCGCAATCAGAGAATGCCCGAGTCCTTAAGTGCGTTATTCAAGATAGTCTCCTTGACTGCTGCAAAGACGAGCCGGATGTTTGACGTATCTGTTGCCTGTGTCAAGCTGGTACAGCGTTAGAACTTTAATACTCTCCGCTTTCTCACGCGAGTCACTTACTGAGGGTACAGATTTAAATGTGCCCTGTTGACCTGGTTAAAGCGCCAGAGCAGATACTTGGCTGCCTTGTTGACATCGTTGCCGCCCGAGTAATCTGGGAAATAGTTGCCCAGAGGAGATCTGCTCAGCTTCTGCTTGAAGATATCCACCTTGTTGAGGAACAAGATGATACTGGTTCGCATGAACCAGCGTGAATTGACGACCGAGTCGAAGAGTAAGAGACTCTCCATCATTCGGTTCTGTTCTCGAGGTTAGCGCAAACAATATCTGCGAATCTAAGTTGCTGCAGCTCACCTGACTGCTTTCCTCGAGCAATACTTGATCGTACTCGCTCAATGCCACGCAGAAAATGATTGATGTTACATTCTCGAAGCAATGTATCCATTTCTTCCTCTCGCTTCGTTGGCCACCCACGTCAAACATACTGCATCGGCGTCAATACACAGACTGATGCTCGAATCCAGCATAAAACTCACTGGATGCTTAGCTGCCCCATCTGGAATCTCGTTTCGTAGATACCCGTCGTCTTCGTTCGCGCTCGGAGTACATCCATCTCGTTAGGGAGATAGTCGGATCCCACTATTCGCATTGCCTCTTGGAAGAAACTGGACGAACCAAGGTCAATATCCAATCGTACCATGACAAAACAAAACAGCCATGACCTACTATTCTGCTGAGTCCATGAGATAGAACTCGGTCTGATGCTCCATAAGGAGATCTTTGGCCGGGTCATTCCATAACGACTGTACCGCAGCGCCTACTTTCGGATCGATCTGTGCTTGAGGGCCCGACTCGGCTTGGTACTCCGTTAGGAACTCGGCATGTGCCTTGTTTTCCTCGTTTTGGGGCTCGATCTCGAATTGTTGCATGGCCATGATCACGGCCTTGGCACACTCGACGAGGTTCTTGAAGACTGTGGGTCGATAGTTGTACAGCTCATCTTCTGAATAGCCCTTGAGATGGATGATCTTCATCTGCTTGACGATGGTCGACTTTCCACTTTCACCAGAACCTACGACTTGGTCAATACTATGGATCTCGAGAAGCGCTGCACGAGTTGCCGTGAACGCCCTTACCTAGCAGCAAGATTTTGCATTCCTTCCGTAGTCGCTTAGAATCTTCCTCGAGGATCTTGTCGATGGCCTGACTCTTCTTCTTCTGCTCCGCCTCCTCATTACTCGAGCTCATGCAAGCGCCCATTTTGCCAAATTGCGAAGAGGGCGACAGTCGGCTCACTCAAGCGAGGTGGATGGTGGAATCGAGATCAGGTTCAATTCGGGTGCGCGCGATACGACGTTCAGAAGCGCATGACGGTCGCAGTAGTTCGCAGGAAAGCCAACGGTGTCGAGGGATGTGGGGATCCCTAAGAAGCAGGTAGCCGTGGATGGGTTTCGCGATAGCAAGGCGTGGTTTCGTGTCGAATTTCTTGGAATCGATGGTGATCAACGGCTGAATGCGGCAGAATTACGGCGAGGCAGCTACGTGTAGAGGCAATCGGGAGCGGCAAGGGCGGATGGGAAGATTGGTTGTGGCGGCCGAGGTAGTGCGAATGCGAGGCTTGAAGCTTCCGGGGCAAGTATTTTCGGGAGGATAGCAGAGGAACGGCAAGCGAAGTCGAAGGGAGTTGAGAGATGCAGGACGAGAAGTGCCGGAGCGACGTTGAGGCTGGAAGGGGAATGTTTGGCGGTGGGCAGGCGAGAAGAAGAGATGGATGGATAGACCTTGTCGCTCCAGATGGACGGCCGTAACCCGCTACGGTACGGTGCTGGGGAGCTCGTGGAGGCAGGGCGAGCGGGCGAAACTAAAAAGGTACAAAGGCACCAGGGCACCTCGACGATGACGAGACACAGTTGGCGGAGCGCCACCAATTGGCGAGGACGAGCTGGCAGTGGAGAACGAGTGAGAGCAGGGGTGTGGGCGCGACGAACGAGTGAGAGCGGGTGGACGAGGAGAATTTGAAGGGAGCCTTTTTTCTTTGGGGAGGCTTGAGGCTTGGGCTTGAGGGGGTCGAGCTCGATGGAGCTGGCTGTGACCGGGTCCAAGGGGGGTCCGCAGAGTCAACTAGTACCAAAACGAGGGGTGCGAATCAAGGAGGCAGTCCTGATGAATATCGTTGGCTGAAAAAACGACAGTTCGTGGATGTCTGTCTCTCGAGTCCTTCGAGTCGAGCCAAGTTGACTTGAGTCTGGGTCGCCCAAGCGGAAGCGGAAGCGGAATTGGAAGCGATGATGAACAGCAGAGTCTTGTCTTGCCCTGGGCCGTGCAGAAATGATCCAGATGAAGATGAGGAGATGACGGTCAACGCTGGGGGGACGGCGAAGTCGACGGACGGGAAGGGGAGGTTGAAGTGAGATGAGGTGAGGTGAGGTGGGAAAGTATAAGGTTGGTACCTACTTTCCCGCAAGCAAGCAAGCCTGGAGCTCAGGCAGGTGCCCGGGAGGCTGCGAGGGTAGTACCTGCTGTTCTTGGGCACCGGGCTTACAGCGCTACAGCAGGCGCGCAGGGATCAACTGAAGCATGGGGCAGGCCTCCATCCCGACCTGCCAGAATAAAATAACCCATTGGATCCATCATCATTCGCGCTCAACGCAATGTCTTCATACCAAACCCGACGGGCAAGAAGCAAGTCCGGCGTCTCGGCAGATGGAGACGCGGCGCATACGGACCAGAGCAGCACCGACTAATGGGCTTAGCCGCCGTCAGGACTCGGCTGCGACGATGGACTCATCCGGCCCGGTTAGAACATCAGTTGATGGGTAGCCAAAGAATGGGCAATCGACGGAATCGTACCGGCTGGCCGGCAGCCTAGGCCCGGCTTGGGCTTTTGTGCCTTGGGGGTTGAAGACGTGTCCGTCGTGTTTGGGCTTTCCAATCCATCAT
Source organism: Fusarium illudens (assembly GCA_013623515.1). Taxonomy (NCBI): domain Eukaryota; kingdom Fungi; phylum Ascomycota; class Sordariomycetes; order Hypocreales; family Nectriaceae; genus Fusarium; species Fusarium illudens. The sequence continues at coordinate 39,960 of JABFEX010001216.1, read as the reverse complement.
CCATGCTTGATGAAGCCACGACGTCTTGATCCGTCTCACCGGTAATGTTCATGATGGAGATTCCAGAACATCCTTCCTCATATACAATTCCACCTCCGGGGTCCCCATCAGAGGGTATCTACGGAGTATCCGTATTTCACACAGACATGCTAATCGAGCCGGTTGAATGATGGGATCTCATCAAACTGCAAGCCTCTCAGCCTGGTACGACTCTATCAGTCCCAATGGGGAAACGAGACCAGGTCAGACCATGTTGCGCTTTGCACCTGGGGATGGCTAACAGCTGGTGGTGCCAGCTTAGGCCTCTCGGATTTCTCTGGTGGTGGCCAAAGGTGCTGATCCTTCTTCACAAGACAGAGTCTGGACCCTTGCCCTTGAACCTCTTGGCTTTTGCTCACCCGCGACGAACCTACATGGCAAGCCCAAGACCGTTCCTGATGGGCGCCATCTGTCCTGGAGGCTGCGCCTGGTACCGGCCAGCATTGCAGTTCCTCACCAGCCGATTTCCCAAGTCGGTACAGTCCCCTGCTGCTCGCTCCTAGAGCGCCTTGTAGCCTCACACGCATTGATCGACCCCTTCAAAAACGCATCTCCTGTCGACCGATGTCTCAACTCACCACGCATGCTTGGCAAAGGGGCTGCCGGGCTTTGCTGCAGACTGACTGCGCTGCGTGCCCTGTCCAGCATGTTGCCGCGAAGAAGCGGGCGAAGAAAACAGCACGGCGGCAGTGGTGGGTTTGTTTCCATGGAGGCGAGACGTGGGGGAGAGAATATCTCGCCGGGCGTGACCAAACAAAACACCCGCCGACACGATGTTGACATGCACGCAGACAGGCCCACGATGAATCTGGAGCGCCCACTGCTTGAGGTCAAGATGGAATGACGGGTCCGGTGGAGAGAGAGTGCGCCGCCCGCACATGGCAGCCCTCTCAGCCCCTCAAGCCCCCTCAAGCCCCCTCAGTTTTCGTTCAACCGACGCCCCCTGGTAGGTACCTACCATTCCCCGTACTGCTGCTTTAACGACTTGTCCACCTGGGGCCCAAGGGCTCCTCGCTGAGGGCGCTGCCCGTAGCGAGAAGGCTCGATCAGGCTAACCATGGAAGGTTGAGACGATTTATCCGCATTCCTTTCAAAGCCGACAGCAATCGGCCAGCAACCGCGCCTGTATCTAAAGGGATCTGCCAGTCTCTCGGAAATAGCAAGCAGAAGGGCCGAGTTGGGAAACTAATTCTTGCTCACGTTTGCGGACGAGAGCCTCTGTTAACCCCAAGCTCTCGAGACTGGCTGGCTTACGCTGCTGGTGGCACCGTCTCTCGCCGCCAGTTGGGGGATCCTAGCCCCAGAGGTTTGGAGTGGGGTGTTCGGATGGGAATTCCTCTCTGCCCGCCCTCCTGGCATCCCCTGTCCTTCTTCGATTTACCGCTTCTGCTTCTCATGCTATGCTGCATTTGATTCTGCCTGCAGAAATGCCCAGCCAGTTCCTCAAACCCTTACCATCTCCTTCACCGATCAACCAGGCTTCCACCTCTCAGGCATGGCAAGGCTCAGCATGCGCGGCGCACCGTTGCACAATGGCTTGGCGAAGGACGGGGTGCCACCTTTGATTGGATAACACAGTCTCTAAAGCCTGTGTCAACATGCACCTCGAGAGCCGAAGCTCGGTGAATAGGTGAGGCAGGCACACAGGCAAGGCAGCTTCTTGTGGTTGCCATTCACCTCACCCACCACCTCGAAGTGGTGATGTTATACCAAGTTATTATTGGACTTGTACCAACCACGAGGGTTGACGAATAGCTGCCCCTGCTATTGTCCATCCCCTGATTCCCTCCAGAAAGATCGTCAAAGGGTGCGGCCTTCTAATACTCGTTTCTGCCCCTGTCTTACCAGCAGCAGGGGCAGGTAGACAAGGGTACCATCGTCACCGAGGTTCGAGCTGGCTTCCATCGAATTGTGTATGCTACAGCCCAGGGCTTGAGCACGGGTTATCCATGGGGAAATATTGCAAGATGGGATCGTTCCCTTGTCTGCGTGCAATCCAACCGCCCGCAAATCAACAGCCCCTATCTCTACCCCGTTCTTCAAGACCTCTCTAGTGATTGGATCGACTTGTTAGTGCGAGATTGCTTTCAACCAGGATCTCAAGGAGCGCCGCACCATTTCTGTTACCGCAAAAGCAAATTGAGCCACACAGCTGTACAAAATTCGATGTTTCGAGTGCGGTAACGAATGTGTTACTGCCTGTTTTCAGGTTGTGGAGTGGCGCGCAAGCTCAGGGTTGCCGGCAGGTATTATTTCCCCTTAATCTGCTTTCTTTTTATAGGCTGCCTTGGTGTTGTCGGAATCATGCATTGACGGGTCGAGAAGGAAATGAAGTGCTTCGGGATCGAGTGCAGTGGCACAGGTTATTACTGCCTGGGCCCTTGGTATCTACACACTCGCTTCTCTCGCCAGTTGGCCAGCCAGAGTGTGGCCAGGAGCTGACAACTAATCAATCCTCAGCCCTCAGCGTGACGTCGACGTACAAGATGTTCGCCTTTGCTAATGGAACTTTACAAGCTTTACATACAAGACTCCTGGCGAGGAAACCCCCCAGTTCAAGCAACGAACTGGTTGGCCCTGGAACCTCGTCCCCTTTTTTCTCGCCCTATGGCACGCCGCACATCTGGTCGTCAGACTGATGCCCTCTGTCGACTTCCAATCCATCAGAGAATACTCCGTAACATCTCGTTAATCATCTGCGGCAGGGTTATTCCTCGGGATAGAATTGTTTCCGAAGAGCGCCGACGATTGGATCGTGTCGTTCCCGTCCTGGCTCTGCATCGAAGCTATGCCCAAAGCGCTGCAATGACCGACATGTCAACCCCACAGCAGCTGCAGCCACACTCCTCTTGCTCGGTTCTCGTTTGCATCAAGAAAAGAGACAGCTCAGTTTCATTTGTTGGTCAAGTTGCTTCTTTGATCTCGATTCAGGAACCCGAGCCATCGTTGCTTCTTCCTCTTGCCAGCTCCAAGTCCGCTTTTACACCCTCACTGGTCGAATTCAATCTCCCTCAGCTCAACTTAGCGTCCATCATGATGGACCAGGCTTGGGCAACACAACCGCATCCGGTCTTCTGATCAAGGACAGTTGGGTCCTCAGCCTCTGAGAAGACGGGAGCGGAAGCAAATTACATACAACCATGGAGTGCCTTTGGAAGGGAAACCGATCTCCGGCGCAAAGGCCTGGGCTGATGTCGATTCTTGAGGATCATGGCAACTTGGACACACACGAGTTGAGACGAAGAAGGCCCTAATGGCCATCTGCCCGGAGCATGGCGTTGCGTTAGCCTCGGGGAATCTTGGCGTTCTGGTTCAGGAGAACATTCGCTCCCGGACTCATGTCTCAGAGACGTGCTGAAGCTGCTCGGTCGGCTTGGCGAGCTTACCCGAGATTCTGGTCTATCGCCACGATGCATTCCTCGTCTTTGGACCGCGTCCCCGATGGCGTTCCCCGCCCCATGGGCCATTAGGCCATTTCCCGTCGTGCCTGTCTCAGCAAGACCGTTTTGTATTTACCAGTCGAGGGCGCCAACGACATGCTTGAGTTACACAAACGATGTGGTCTAGACGACCCTGTTTCAGTTTACCTCGCGGGATGGAGACAGTGTTACCATGGCGTGCCTTGTCAAAGATGCGGCCGCTCCGGTCCCGAGTCAATCGAGATATGATGTCTGAACTGGAAAGATCTGCGACCTGGGGCTGTTGGACGGGGCGGCTGGTTTTGGATGGCAGGATGGACATGGCCCTTATCAATCCATCAACAATCAGGCTTGACCATGATCCATTTAAGGTTGGTTCTGAATGGGTGAGTGACGGGAGAGGACGGGCCGAGACCACGAGGCAAGGACCTGACGCCAAACCTATTGCGACTGAGAAGAGCCTCATTGTGCCTGGAACCGCCACCAGTCGTGGATCGGGCCTGTGGGTTTTTACGTGACCATGACTCTCATGATTTCACATCAAGCAGAATAGCCAGACCAGCTCATGACACGAAGTGGTGCTGGCCACGAGCCTCGGCTAGTTAGTTTGGGGCCAGAGTTTGGTTGATCTGGGCTAAGTAGTTTCTGATCCGGATCGGTTTCGCGTGATCGGCAGCTTCCAAGATAAACTTTGAGAGGACATCCTGGGTTCCCTTGTTGTTGTGGCCGTCGTCCCAAGTTGGGATGTTTGCCCGAGGCGCGGCCAATCTCGTCACTGGCTCATGCACACAGTGGTGAGAGCTGGATGATTGGTCAACAAAGACGGCCTAGTTTATACAGTACCTTACACAGTTGAGGACGAGAGAGCAAGTTGCTTTGGTTGATATATAGTTGTCCAATGTGGCATATCTGCGACTGACAAACCCATAGTTGTAGGTGCCTGAGGCAGTGTCTCTGTTCTTTTGGGTAAAGGGACTCGCCGACGAGGCTGCGTGTTTCTTCCTGTAGATGGCATCTGGGGAGTTATTGGCGGGCTGCACCTGCTAGACTTTGAAGGCGTTTTGACTTGCAGCCAGGACTTGGAGTTACAACCCGCGGGGTTGAGTTTCATGTTGCATGGCATTCGAGTATGTGCTCGGCATTGAAGCAATCAATTACGACTTGTTCAGTTACGTGATGGTGACGCCTCTCTTTGTTATCTTTGGTGCTATTCATGGCCACAGAGACAGGAAGAAGAAGAAAGGTGTCTTTGGCGCGTGACCATGTGATGCGACATGTTCTTGGGGGCAACGCGTCTGAGGCGATGCAATGCAAGACACGTCGGCTTACATGCGATGCGATGCAACCACGGCGAGTCGACAAGGACCATAGCAAGCAGCACAGCACAGCGGGGCGGAGGTGTCGAGTAGGTGCTTGGTTTGTTATTCTGCATGTGAGATGTGAGGCGTAAAGTGTCAAGGTCACAATTGGTGTCGAGAAAGGAGGGCGGTTGATATGTATGTTGTTGGCATGAAAATGGCAGATGAATGTTGCCGGGATCCCTCTGATAATTACCCAAACAGTCTACAGTGGAGGCCAAGGGCAAGATTTGATTTGCTGGACTCGGACTGGAGCTCCAATGGATGGAAGCTGATCCGCCTTGATTTCAGGACGGGATGGATGAAAGAGAGTCCATGTACGGATATGCAATTTCTCATGGACGGGCAATTTCCAGCCCAGTGGACTCAGGCAGGTGCCAGCCAGCACCTCAGCCAGCAGCCAGCAGCCCGGCGCACTATTTATCCCACCAAAGCCACAGGACACTACCTACCTACGTGCGCTACGTACAGGGGCCCCTCCTCTTCCCCCTCGAAGATAGACGTCAATGATGCAAACTTTTTGCGTGTCTCGGCCTTGACTTGTCATCCTTTGTTTCTTTAACTTTTGTGCCCTGGTGTCTGTCTGACCGAATCTCAGGCGCCCATCCATCGCCGTCCACTCAAAACAAACATCATCTACGCCTGTACGACCCGACCCCGTCGCGACTCGCCCGCTGGACTCGCCCTGTCCCGTTTCAAGGGAGACCCTGACCTGACCGCCTCATCGAGCGCATTCGACAGCTTCAACATCGCTACGACGACACGAGGACTAGATTGAAACGCATATATCGAAATTATACCGCGAGCTGTTGATGATTCGGGCGTCTTGACGTCCAATCCAGCTCCCTCGCTCTCCTAGCATCACCTCTACACCCTCCGCGCAAACCGCCCCTTTATCACGCCAACGAGACCTCCGCCATCGCCGACCGCGTCCTCGCCCAGCACGGCGGCACGTCTGCGAGGCGCATATATAGATATATGGACGGCCTGTAGCGGCGCCCAAGGCCGGAATCTACCCACCACCTTCTCAAACCAAGCAGACCAAGAGCCATCATGAGCTCCGACGAGTCTCTCGCCAGCGGCCTCGGGGCCCCCGAATCCAACCATGACCTCAAGCCCGTCCTGTCGCCCATCATCCCCTCGTCGCCCGCGTCGCCCGTAAAGTCCGATTTCATCCCGCTCGTCACAGTCGTAGGATTCCACCACGCCAGGGGCCCCGAGGTGGAGGCATGGTTCGGCGCCGATGAGGGGAGTGATCCAGCCGTCGACTATAACTGGACCCTGCTACCGTTCATGGCTCTGAGCGATGGTGCGCACGCGTGAGTCGCTATTGCCTTGTCGCTGTATTTGGGAGGAGAGATCAAGGGGGTGCTGAGACGTTACAGATCCGAGGAGGACTTTTCATACTTTACGCTGCTTCGCCCAGAGACGGACACGAAGCCCGCCACGTCGCTGTTCGGCATCTCGTGCACTCGCCAGCTCGACTCGTCCCAGCTCATCAACCGCCCGGCCGACGTGACCCGCTCCACGGTGCAAAAGGCCGTCGTGGTCATCGCCGACAGCCCCCAGTTCTTCGGCATGCTCCGCGAGCGCCTGAGCGTCGTCACCCAGGCCTGGTTCGCCCAGCGCGAGTTCACCGACGTCGAGATCCTCCGCCGCTTCCAGGAGAGCCTGGCCGACGAGAAGGCGAGGGGCCTGCTCAACGACCACGTCGACCGGGACCAGTACCTCGGCATGAGTCTCCGGGAGCTGATCCACGAGTTCAAGTGGCAAACACTAGTTCTGCTCAAGTGCTGTCTCCTCCAGCCCAAGGTGCGATCCCCCCTCTGCGAGAGTTGATGTAGGTAAAAGCTGACATGTGGTCCAGATGCTCTTCTTCGGCTCGAAGTGTGATCGGTTGTGCATGATGCAATTTTCTCTTTTGTCCTTGATACCCGGCCTCATCGGCAACCTCCAGGACAGCGCAGACCCAGAACTAAACAACTACGAGAAGAGCCTGATCAAGCCCACCAGCTTGCGTACTAGTGATCGCAGCTCTCTCCTGTGCTACATGGGTCTGCCCCTCCAGCTCTTTGGCAAGGTTCGTACTCGGTAACCAACTTGGTCCATGAGAAGACTGTCTAACATTTGTGACCAGGGGAGCTTGCTCGGCCCCTACACGCCCCTGCAGCAACTCGACATTCTCGCCGACTTTGGCACAAAGTCGTATATCGTCGGGAGCACCAACTCGCTCCTCCTCCAGCAAAAGGACCGTTATAGCGACATCCTCATCAACTTGGATGAGGACTCTGTCACCATCAACTCACTACCCCTCAGGACCGCCCTCACTCTCACAGCCGCCGATAGAAGGTGGATAGACTACCTGACTCACGAGATCAACGAGACGTGGGACGAGGCCAACCCCAGCAGGCCCAAGACTCTGAAGTACGTGGGCAGCGAGGAGTTTATCAGGCTGCAGTTCGAAGAGTACATCCTCGCCCTCATCTCATCGGTCAAGTACCACAACTACCTCGCCGCCAACCCCAACAACCCGCGCGCCATCCTCCCCGAGATTGAGGGCGATCCCATCCTGGACTTTGGCCACGACTGGGTCGAGGCCTGGAAGCGCACCGAGAACTACCGCATGTGGAACGCAAACACCGACTCTCATCTCTTTGATATTGTCGACCCCCGTCATCCCTGCGCCGGAGGACTCAACATCGAGGACGTCCAGCGCCGCATCGCCGAACAGGTAAAGGAGCTGCACCTCGATGAGCGCTTCGCCCAGGGTCGCGAGGTCCTCGGCCGCAATTTTGCAGCCGGCCGTGAGAAGGCCTCATTCGTCCTCAACAAGCTGTACTCGGACATGGAGGCCCTCCGTGAGGCCCAGCGCCGCCGCGCGGAGGAGGCCCGCACAGCATCGCCCCCGGCGGACGGCACACCCTCTGCGTCCCCCGCCGGATACGACATGCAAAAAGCCGGGCAGACGGCTCAGTCCGCTGGCGCCAAAGCGGGCGCCTACATCGGCAGCTGGGCGGCGTGGGCGGGCGAGAAGCGCCGGACCAGCGGCTGGGGCGGAGGCTGGGGACGCAAGACGACCCCCAGACCCGCCGGCGAGTCGTCCAGGTCGGGCAGCCCCATCGAGAAGGACTACCAGATGATAAGCGCCCCCGTGTCACGGGGAGGCAGCTCAGACGACGCTACGACGCGGCCGAACACCGGCGTGAGCTTCAGCGAGAGCATCCTCTCCGGGGTGAGCGACTCACCCGGCCGGCCAAGCACAGGGGTAGTATCCAAGCCTCTACCAGGCCCACCGGTACCAGAGAAGGATGATGGCTTCCAAACGGAGGGTGTCAGGGGCTCAAGGGACAAGACCTCCGACCTGAAGCCCCTTCCAGGTGAGAATGGGATCACGAGTAAGGAATGACAAGGAGATGGATGCCTGAACAAGACCAAGAAAAGATGACGACAGCCAATTGTAAAGGGGGGTGATCTCATGATATAGCTAGATAGGATAGGTCAGCCATGTGTTTGCGCACTATTACATGTTGGACGACGGGTAAGGAGACCCTGGCGTACGTAATTCATCCGAGTCAATTCAACAGGATACCACCAGCATCCATCACGAGACGCCTCAGGAACTGTAGTTGGGAAAGAGTCTACTCTTGAAACATGTCCTGTTCTTTTTAGTGCCTGTATCATCGGCAAAAGACCCTCTTCGCAGTCCATCCATCCATCCATCCATTCTCCAGTGCTTTTTTGCTTGCAACATGCCACCCTCCCAGACCACCAAACCCCTTCCTTCCAACCGAGTTTAACCCCCCCAGTAGGTAGTCATCATGAAAAAACTCAAAACCATAAAAGAACAAAATGTTGCAGGGCAAACATCCATCCATCGATGGTGGGTGGGGGTCAAGGGAAAGGCTGTATCCCATTGTTTGCGCGCGCATGTCTCATGCCGACTATCTAGTTGTTTAACCCGTCCTCATCACCGCTGCCCATCATGACCATTGCCAGCCGCTCAAGGAAACAAGAAAAAGAAAAAGAGAAAAAAAGGAGCAGTCCTTAGCGACCACCGATATACCCAGGCAATCGTGCCTTGAAGGAGTAATAATAAGATGAGCGTGGGAAAGTCGTCATGTCGAGGAGTCGAGCGAGTCCAATGCCTTGACCACGCCACCATCTCGTGGACGAGACCACGGGCCAGGCAGGTCCTTAAGCCAGGTATCCAAGCTCATCATCGTCCAGGCGCTCCAGATACTCCTTATCAAGGAGAATCTCGATGCACTTCTTGATGTCACTAACCTTGGGCACGAAGCGAGATCGGATCTGATTGATAGTCTCGCTGACTAGTTGGGTGTGCTTCATCTTCTTTCGTGCCTTCATGATTCGAACGATGGCCGACTGTGAATACGTTAGAATAAGCCCACTCGCTGCAAGAGGGAACAATGCATACCTGAAGAACCAGCTTTCGGTCTTCCTCAATCGTCTTGTTGGTCTCGGCTTCCTCCTGCCTGGCCTCCTTGATTCCGCCCAAGTTGAGGTTTACTCGGATCTTCTTGCTCTTGAAGTCGTAGTTGAGGCGGAACGTCTTGCCCGGCTTCGGCTTCTCGCCGGTAGGGCCAGACATGATCAACACCTTGGCCTTGAGGATAACAGCAAGTGCCTGGTCCAGCACCTCACTGCTGAGCTGAGTTGCGCTGAGCATGTCCTCGTAGCTGTAGTTGTCCTTCTCGTTGAAGAGAAGTAGAATAGCCATCTGGTAAATCGATACCTGAAACGTGTAGGGCGTCTTGCTGGCCTTGCAGTAGCCAGCCTTAATCTCGCCCTTGCAGAGGTGCCAGAGCCAGGTGAGCTTGCGACCGTCATGCTTGTGCTTGTAGAAGCGGATGAAGCGCTCGATCTCGGCCGCAATCTCAGGGGGGGGAGTAAAGTCCGTGCTAGGGGCAGTCAACGGCCAGAAGCCCGTTCCTAGGATCGAGAAGGCCGAATCAACCGACTTGGTGTATTCGACACCCTCAAGGTGATCTCTAAACTCCTTGTTCAAGTCCTTGGAAATCTGCATGTCCTGGAACATGCGCTGAAGCTTGTTTGTGTACTCGAAACCGCAGGCCTCCTTCAGCTTGCTGATCATGCTAGTCTCGGCATCATCTGAAGACGAGTTGCTGTGCACCAGGCGTCGCGCGAGCATCCGAGAATAGAACTTTTGAAACACATCCTTGTCCTCGATGTACTTAAACACCGTCATGATCTGACCCAGGGTGCGTTCCAGTTCGGCCTCCTCGATGCTCGTGCTGCTCTTTCGAAGCAGAACGTCCGTGTACTTGGCGAGCAATTCTGGAGACTTGTTGGAGCCGGCCTTACAAACCTCGTTCCGGTTCACAAACTCCCTGCAGGCGTTGTCGAGAGAGCGTGTGAACTCTGGCTCGTCAGTGAACGCCCTCTTTACCAACCCTTGGTACTGTGTGTGAATCTCCAACAGAGCATCGACGTAGACCTTGGGTTCCAGCTTGTCACCCTCCGAGGACTGAATCTTTTGCACGGCAGCCAGTCCAGCTTTCCGTACGTGCTTCTCGAACTTAGATCGAAGGGGGTCCAGACCGTCGGGGATTCGGGAGAGCAGACCATACATCCTAGCCATATCCTCCTCCCGGTCGTTGTTAAGCAGAACTTGGAATTCCTCGCGGAGCAGAGTCGAGTGGTCGGCAATCAGGGCTTGGTTGCAGGTCTTCTTCAGAGGAATGGCAATGTCCTGATGCAGGTACATGCGCACGCGTTCCTCTTCTTCGTCCAGGCGAGTCTCCGCCTTCTTCATGTACTCAACGATGCTGTTATCCGACACAAATTGCTTCGACTCGGCCAGGTAGAATTCCTTGGTTGCGTTAAGGAAGGGGCGCTCAAAGTGGAAGCGGTAGACATCGAGTGTCGACTTGGAGGGGTCCGCCTCATCCAGTCCCAGGGACACGAATGAATCCACCACCTGCTTGATCTGGCCATGTTCAATGGTCTCGCCGTTTCGTTGTTTCTCGACGAGTTTCAGGACTGCATCCATAACCTTGGAACTAACTTGTTCGAATAGCACCCTTCTCCATTGTACCAGGTGTAGTGTGTAAACATCGTAGATGTTCTTCTTACCCTCGTCAATTTCTCTCTTCACCCAGTGGCGGTTCAGATAGCGAAAGAGATGATGGATGTACTTGGCTGCCACAGTATAGCGACCCCACTCCTTGATGTAGAATGTGAGCAACGCCTCGTCGGTGTGCGCCTTGCTCTGGTTGACGAGTCCCTCGAGGTGCTGTTTCAAATAATCGATCAGTTTGTTATACAATTCCTCCCCAAGAAGATGAGCTAGCGAATAGTCAGCATTTTCGCCCCAATTAATCTGCATCAGTAGGCTTATTACCTCCTCGGTGGTTCGACTGCATGGCCGGACCATTCATGCCAACCGCCTTTTGTGATGTACAGAAGTTGTGGACGGCACTGCATGGCGTTAGCATAGTCCTCGACAAGGGGGAAGCTATCGCGGAGCGTGACATACGTGTAGACACCCATGTACATCTGCATGTCGATACCTTGCTCGAGATCGTTCATGACGCGTGAGATACCTGCCTGGAGGTAGGTCCATCTATCAAGGTCAGCTTCCAGGCTCCAAATGCGCACGGGCGAGCAACTCACGTCGCCCCAATATCCTCCCTATTCGGTATGGGGGGCATCTGAGTCGGAGAAGCCATCTTTGCAGCCATCATGCGCTGACGGGCAGATGGGGATGGCGGATTAACGGAGATGTTGGAGGAGGCGGGGTCAGGATCGAGGGGTCCGACGCGATGTCGTCAGAGTCGCGCTGCGGTCGAGATGCTTCACGGGGTAGAGCTTCAGAGCTGTGCCCGAGGCGCAGAGACCCGGGGTGGGTGGCGAGGGCGGTACAGATGCTCGTGGGCTCTGTCGACCAGTTCGTCGAGGCTGGGTCGAGCTACTCGAACGACACTAAGAGTGTGGTCGAGAACGGGCGCTTTGGGATAGACGGGGGGAAGGATTTGTCGGAGGGTGGTTTTCGTCGACGAGAAAAGTAGAAATAGGCGAACAGGTGGCACTCCAGACCGGTTGACTCATAAAAGAAAAAAAACCGAGAATGATGCAGAAAGTCACTGTCGAGAAATGGAGGTAGTAGACTGAGGAAGAGATCAGGCAGTCAGACCGCAGCTGGCTGGTCTCATCCAAGTGTTGGCTGAGGCAAGGCCAACAGGCAGGCAGAGCGGGACTGACTCTGCCGAAAATAGACTAGCTACGGGTTCTGCCGTCGCTTACCGCCCTAGGCTGAGGCTGGGACGGCTTCCGATGACAGGGCCCCCTGGAGCTGGCGCCTGGGGGCGGCTGCCTTCTGAGCACCAATCTTAGCCGCCTGCGCCACAGGAGCTCATTGTCTCCATCGTTGTATGGATGGATCCATTCCATTCAGGTTCATATCAAGTCAATAATGAAGGCGCTTTAATGCTCAGTCTAGCAACAAAGGGCAATCTTACGGCCGAGTCCAAGCTTGAATTGCTCAAAGAAGAGCCCAGTATCAGAAGGTGGCCTGTGACATCCATTTCAAGGCAACGATGCACGAAAGCCTCAATAGGTAGGCAACCAAAACGACAATGCAGCAATCAACTCGACTAGGCACGATTCAGCAACTGCATCATCCCGCACCATGCACCGTCATGACTCCCTTGCTCAAATCATTATGTATTATCAATACTTATAGCTTTTATTCCGTGACTCTAAGAGATATAGTGTAGTGTGTAAAATAGTACAATGAACGCTGCGCACGCCTTCAGACGTGCGATAACAGATGCCCAGGAGCCAACGCAAAAAACATTCCCTGCAGAAGGGGGTATTCCAAAAACAAAGAGGCACTCCCAATGGATACCTTTCTTAACCATGTGCGCCGCCGTCGTCCTCGCCTCCGCCGAGACGCTCCACCGTACGAAATATGTTTACTGCAAAGTTCATGGTCCAGACCATCAACCCAATCAGCATGAATGCTGCCAGAGCCTTGGACAGGTTCCGCACCGCGGCGTCTGTCAAGTTATGGTAGACGAGGCTCTCGAATGCGAGCGCCGTGCTCGCCGACTTGAAGATGATGAAGAAGAGGTCTAGCAAGATCAACGAGATCTTGGAAACAACAGACCGCAGACCCAAAGGCTTCCCCGTGTACTCGTCCCAAATCATATAGCCAATGTAAGGGATAGCCACGCAGTCCACCGCAACAGCAACCACAGACTGCGTCTCCTCGGCGGTGCCTGAACTATCGACATCTTCGAGTTTATGAATCCGTGCCGCTATAGCAAGGGCGATCATAGAGGTGACCATGACGGTCAGTCGGAACATTAGTGGAGCAAGAGAATGCCGTGTAGCCATATACCATAATCGTTTATATGGACCAAGAGTCCTCTTCTTCCGCGATATCCGGGCTTCCAGAGCGTTATAAGGCTGACGTGCCGGGTCGTTGAAGCTCGGCTGGAGACCCCTCAAAGCCTCCATGTCGACAACTTTGGACTCCTCGTTGGGCATGCGGCCCCAGGCCGACGAGTGCACAAAATCCTGCCAGGCTACGCTCGGCTGCACCGCCAAGGCGGGTTTGTAGCCCGCAACAATGACGGGCTCTGCCGACCTGAGGTGGTCCCATTTCCTGCCGCGCATCGACGCGCGCCCGTATCGCAATATGTGAGGAATTTTCCCCCTCGTTCCCTGGCCTTGACCCACGAGGGGGTCATCCGGATCTATGAAGCCATCCTTTGAGACTCGTCGTTGAGGGTCGCTCGGGGACGAGTTGTGCTGGGGTTGAACGGCGCGCAGAGGAGGATGAAGAAGGCGTAGTTGGTCGTCGTTCACGAAGCCGTGCTTCTCTTCGTACGAATCGATCCAAGCTATTATCAAAGTTCAGTTGGGACTCAAAAGGTCACGCGGCGTGGCACGGGCTGGTCGAGTGAGAGCGCGAAAGGGGCGCTTACGTGGAAGGGAGCGGGGAGGACGCAGACGAGGAGTTCTACTGTCGACAGAGCTGCTCAAGGTGCGGCCAGAATCATGCGTACGGGGCGAGTCGTGGAGTGTGCCAGTTCGCGGGGGAGAGGGGGACGTCATGGCCTTGGGAGGGCTTCGTCTGTTGGGCACGATCGAGAGTTGGTTCAGCCGGATATTGGAGCCGGCGAGGGCGATCGCAGGGCGCACTCAGGCCAAAGTGGCATGGCAATCGACTTCTTGGAGCACGGCAAAGCCGGCGAACGCGATGGATTATTGAAGCGATCGAGAGTACCGAGTCTGGGCCTCTGTTGCACGGGGAGGGAGGAGGGCTTTTTTTTTTGAGTTGCGGAGAAATCGACCGTCAACGGTTTGAGCTCGACGATGGGAGATTCAGCTCAAGCGTGGTCTGCGCTGGGCACCGTTTCTGTGGCGGCGCTTCGACAGGACACGCGGGCGGGCGGGCTACAGCTTAGAGGGTCTGTGCGGGCCGTCACCCTGGCGTTCAGCGGGTGAGAAGATCAGAGGCCATTGGGTCAGGGGGCTTCAAGGACCTCACGGGGCCTCCACCGCCTAAGCTTAAAGCGCTAAAGTCCCATCGTCATTGCCAAGGTCTGTGTATAGATGCCGTGGAGAGTGCCTCGGCCGGTTTCCATCAGGCGGAATGAGATCATCAAGGCATCGATTCAAGAATTTTCAAGAATTGTGCTACCACGGGGAAGAATCTGCCTGCCATCGACGCTACACATAATGCCTTTCAGAGCGGGCAGCCATATCTCGATGCGGTCTGCCTGCCGCCCTGCCTGCCTACCTACATACGTGCCTCCACGCAGTGCACGCATGGATCCTTGATGCGGGCTGCCTCCCTGCTGCTGCTGCAACGGCGTCTGACACGACGAACATGGACGGCCTCTATAATTATCCATTACCGGCAGCCACGGTCCAGAGCGTCTAACGACATCACGCGACTGGTGGTCTTATGGCTCCACAACATCTGCGATGGATTTCAGCTGTCTCAGAATCCCTTTATCTGTTGCTCGCAGCCACATTGCGGTATGTTGTTAGGCTGAAGTACGTATCTTTTTCTTTGAGATTAGGTACAGTCACCATGGCCTCGGGATGCATCCATCCAGACCCCACCACTTGATTTATCCCATACCAGACGCAGGCATTGTCAAGGACAAAGAATACAAAAGACGGAGTTGATGCACGGGACAGGACAGATAGATTACTTTATCCGCATGGTTTCACAAATACTACTCATATAAAATATGACAATAATCCTTTGTCTGTCTGCAAAGTTCGTGTAACCATATAACGGAGAGGTAATTAAAAGGTAGCAACTTATCTGCTAAGCCCCGATATGTCTATTAAAAGATGATTACTACGTAACTCGGTTTGCATTCATATATAGCCGGATTCTATTATCAAAAGACATGAAGGAACTCAACTCATCCAGAAAGTCAACGTGGACGAGGAACATCCAATGAGAGCTTGGTTAAAATGACCCATCGAAACATTTCCTCTTGGCACAAACCTGGTTGCACGACTCCACCGTTCCGTGTCTCCGGACTGACAAGTGACTCAGCCTCCATGCCATTGTGCCACGGATTCCGGGCAATTCTAATCAGACTGTATAATATTATCTCTCTTGTTATTTCTTTTCAGTTCATAGACACAGCCAACTATACATTCGGCATGTGATTTACAGCAAACGTTGGCCTCTGGGGCCTGAAGAATCGGCATCTGAGGCCGCAAGGGAATCTCCCGCACGATCATTGTGAACCACTGCTATCCAGAAACTTGCACCTCCACTCTCTTTTCAAAAATGCGTCAGTGACCCTCCGTGGTATTCTGCAACGTGGCACCCAGCATGGGGTAGTCGAGTTCTCCTCCGAGTCGTCGAGAGAATATGGGCTGATCGAGCGAGGCGGGCCTGAGCGACGAATTGCGGCCTTTTGGGGGTATAGGTGGCGCATACAGCGGGCAGAGGAGGCCTTGATCGTATTCTCGGTCGAAATCGTTCGAGCCGATAGTATCCCATATCACCGGCCGGCTCTGGTCTCGATCTCGCCCTCGCTCTTGTGGAAACCCAACCACTCGCCGAGCATGCCTCCGGGCTTCGGCACAGGACACTCCCTCCGCACTCGGTCCTTTCCTTGCTGGACATCCTCGGCCGACACGTCGTTGAACTGCACAATGCCGTCCTCCACCTTGGGGGCGCTGTCCTTCTTCTTCCATCGCATCCGCCGGCCGTTCTCGTCAACCATGATTTCTCCGTCGGCGAATCGGGCCCGGGGTACTGGGCAAGGAAGTAGATGCGGCATCGTGACGACGAGGAAGCAGGCGGCGACGGTCGTTGCGAAGAGCGACGACGTCATCCGCGACTTGGGGTGAAGAACTGGTGGCATGATCCCGGATCCAAAGGGGAGGGTTTGGTAAGGGACTCTAGTGGTCTCAATTGACCGTCAGCGGGGGTTTTTGTGAGTTCCAGCTGCCATTGAACTCACAAGGCGACGGTAGCATCGTCCTCCCGACACGTAGTGACCGGGTCGGCGAGTCGGCGGAGTCGGCGGAGTCGAGGGATTTGTGGTGGTGTCGAGAAATCGCGAAGCTGCTCACCCAAACCTGAGATATCGTGGGGTTCCCATTGGCTACCGGCCCAGAGGGTTTCCTGCCGGTCCGGCGCTACATAAATCCGAAAATGTCATCAACCTGAGGGCCCGTGTGGCGGGGCACAAGACGAAAGACCGACCCAACCCAATCCATTTTCGGCTCCACCTTATTTTCACCCATTCACGGCATCACCCGCCAGCCAGCCAGCGCGAATCGCGAAGACCAGGTCCATCCATTTCCCCAATTTCCATCTCCAACCTCCATTTCCGTACACACGCGACCGGTTTTTCTTGGTCGCTTCCCCCGCGCCGTTATTTAATCATCCTGCGCGAGATCGCCCAACTTTGCTCTCTTCACGACATGTTATGAGCATACGTACCGGTACCGACACACGATCCAACATCTCCCAGCGGCGCGCAAATCACACCCACCCACCACCCTTGCAATCATGAGCGACCTCGACAAGTGAGGCTCACCACGGGCGCCGATCATGATCCGCCAGCTAACCCCGACCTCAGGGCGATCGCGCAGTTGCGCTCATGCCGACCGATTCCAGAGGCTCAGGTCCGCGAGATCTGCCACAAGGCGCGGGAACTCCTCATCGAAGAAGGAAACGTCACCACTGTCATGGCGCCGGTAACGGTATGCGCCACCTCCGCCGAGGCTTGTGATGCCCGGAACCATGGCTGATGCCCAGAATCCAGATATGCGGTGATATTCACGGTCAATTCCATGACCTGATGGAGCTGTTCAGAGTGGGAGGCGACGTCCCAGACACAAACTACCTCTTCATGGGTAGGCCGAGCTCTCCCTCCGTTATCGCTCCGAGCTGCATCTCTGACCGTGTTTTCTTTGCGCAGGCGACTTTGTCGACCGTGGCTTCTACTCACTAGAGTCCTTCCTCCTTCTGCTATGCCTCAAGGTCCGATACCCTGACAGAATGACGCTCATCCGCGGCAATCACGAGTCCCGACAGATCACCACCGTATACGGTTTTTACGACGAATGTATAAGAAAGTACGGCAGCGCAAATGTTTGGCGGTATTGTTGTGACGTGTTCGACTACCTGGCACTTGGCGCGCTGGTGCTGGGCGCGTCAAACACCCTGTCACCCGACGAGCCTGTCGACGACGACACCGAGATCGAAGTGTGTGACCAGAATGGCTCCATTATGAGCAGGTTCCCGCGGCGCAAGCACGGCGAAGGCGCGCAGGAGCAAGCGCAAAGCCCAGGGGGCACCGCGATGGACAAGACGGGTCCTCCAGGCTCAGGCGCCTCGGGCTCCAGCGGCGGCACTGTTGGAAACCTGGCCGGTGCCGTTCTCTGCGTCCACGGCGGCCTAAGTCCCCTGGTGGACACGGTGGACAAGATTCGCCTAATAGACCGGAAGCAGGAGGTACCTCACGAGGGTGCCATGTGTGACATTCTCTGGTCGGACCCTGACGAGATCGACGGCTGGGGTCTCTCCCCGCGAGGCGCAGGCTTCCTGTTCGGCGCCGACATTGTTAAGGTCTTCAACCACCGCAACGACCTCAGTCTCATCGCCCGCGCCCACCAACTCGTCATGGAAGGATTCAAGGAGATGTTTGACGCGTCCATCGTCACTGTCTGGTCGGCCCCGAATTACTGCTACCGCTGCGGCAATGTTGCTGCCGTCCTGGAACTGACCGAGGACAATTCTGGCATGGGGCTCTTTGCCCGCAGCAACGGCGATGTCGGCCGCAGCGACGGCGGTGTCATGGTCGAAGGCAGCATACCGCCCAGGGATGGCCCTGCGAGGCGCTACCGTGTCTTCCAGGCCGCGCCGCAGGATTCTCGGGGCATGCCGGCCAAGAAGCCAGTGGCAGACTACTTCCTGTGACGGTCTCTTCTCTCTTCCTTGTTGCTTTCAATGTCTTTATCTACCTTCTTCTTTAAGACGCATGGCGGGCTTTGTATCACGGATTACTAGTACTAGGTCTTGGGTCACGGATGGGAACGGAGTTTCGTGAAATGCAAGATTTTATTTCATCTTTTTACTACCTGAGTAAAATGGGGGTATCGTCGTACGCCATCCAAATGCTCATCAATGCAATCGATCCATGCAATGCAGTCAATCTCTAGGTAGCCGGGTGTACCTAACTCACACCCAATGACGACGTCTCTCATACCTCAAATACGCCCGAGTCTGTCTCCTTCGGCGATGCCTCAGAACGCACCCGAAACAGTGTCAGTGACATGAGGTCAAAGTCCAGGTTATCAAAGCCCTCGATGGGCCCCCATGTGGCAGAATCAGGGTGTTGGTATACCAACTCCCGGAAGCGCTTTGCCACCTGGGGCTTCTCATCTCGGCCCTTGCGAGTCAAGAGGTAGGGCAGTTGGGCGAGCTTGGCCTGCAAGTCGGCTCGCATCTGAGCCCTGGGCCGCCCAGAGATGGTATCGCAAAGGTCGGATATAATAGCGAGGAGGGAGGTTGCGGTATCGACGTCAGCATCGCTGAATTCAGTATCGGCGGCTGACATCGATTCGGGGGGCATGGGAGCCTTCCTCGAGGGCATGGGAGGCTTGCTCGAGGGCTTGCGGACAGACAGGTATCCCGGGCCATCCTTGACCTCACCGAAGCCTTTGATGCTTGCAGTAGACTCGGTATCCCGCAGCGAAGAATCAGGGGCGGCCTGGAAGTGCATCTGATTCTTGTGACCAGTCTGGTGGTCTGTCGGATTCTGCTCGGGCTTCAACGTGCTGTGGTCTTTGGTGTCTTCCTGTGTGGTTGTGGCGGAGCGTTCTTCAGCATCGCGTTTGAGTTGCAACCTGGCAAGACTGTCAGTCACATCCTCCCCAGTTGCGTGTGAAGGCGTCTCACCTTCTCTCTCCTTGTATATCTGTCTCCGCTCATGACGCAGTGACGGTCTGGAGACTAGCAATGTGCTGAATCGAGCTGGTCCCGACTGGGCCTGCTCCATCTCTTTCCCGTCCGATGTGAAAAGATCGCTCGTGCGCCTAGTCACTCTTGATATGAAGCTTCTCATACTGTTTTCTCTCTTCGAGATCTTGTCCTCGCCTCCGAAGAAGCGCGAGACATGGTCTCTCTTCTTATCCGACGGCGCCACTTTGGATGTAGTCGCGATCGGTCCCTTCTGAGCGGAGTCCTTCGTCTTGGGGGTATTGGTGTTGATGGGGGAGTGGCAAGCAAGAGCTTGACCTGCGGAATACCACTGACGGCCGTGGTCAAAGGTATGCTTAGTCGGCGATTGACTATGCATCTCTCGTCAAGCTTTCGTCTCTTAGCCGGCGGGGTAGATTTCGGGGGCTCCGAAAGAGTCCTGCGCTTAGCAGGGCAAGGTGCTTTATATGTCCGTGATGCCGTATCTCCAAGCTGTTGGATGTCCTTCCAACTATTCTTGTTCAGTTGTCTGGGTGCTTGTTCAGGCCTCCACTCAGGGGCAGGCAAACTCGATGCGATGTTCCCGAGGTTTTTAATATCCGTTGATTTCTCTTGCCCTTTGCTAGATCGAGGCATCTTTCTGGCTGTCATGGTAGATTGCGGACAGGCTGATAGTTGAAATCGTAAACACTTGAAGTGTGCGACTCTTGTATCTGCCTCGCGAACCCCTTGAACAAATACTCAGCAAAGACGAAGCAGAGTTGGCATTCCTTTGTTGCTGGATTTCCCATCATCAAAGCCCGTTGCTGAACAATGCACAATGTTCTTTTGCCCATGTTCGTTGAAGGCTGTATCTGCTGGAACATTGGATTTCTTTCATGTCTGGTCCTGCTGGATTGTTCTCCATGACATTGCGAACAAAGCATTTGTACTTTGGCGCAGATGTTCGCGAATGGTACACAGCCAACGTCGTCGGTTGCGCTGAGAGACTCTTCCTGGGCCTGTTCGTGGTTCCCATGAAGTATTGTCGTCGGAGTTCTCGGAGCCCAGTCCTAAACCAAGCCGATGTCATGTTCAGGCCGCATCAGCCAGAACATCGCCTGTTTCGGGGATCGTCCGTGATGCCTTCCTCCTGGGACCGTCGATGCCGGCTGAAGGTGTCATCGAGATGAGGTCCCGCATCGGTCGAGTCGTTCTGCCAAGATTAGCACAACTCTCCTCCCACCTCTCCTCCCACCCAGGCAGTCTGCCTGAGTGGGAGGAGCTGCGGGCCACCCTTCGATATGGGCCTCGGACAAGTTTCGAGCCCCAGATTCCCAGGCCAGACTCAAGCTCGTTGCAGGCCCCTAGCTAAGTCAACAGGGTCCCGAAGGCCCGGAGTCTGGTCCAACGGGGTTGTGGAACGGGTTCATGGGGATGCTGTAGCCCAAAGTTGATGACGCATCCCCAGGCATGGGTGCCACAGAGTAACTGTGCCGCCGAGGGTCCTCCAGCAAAGATCCAGGTGCAGCAACCGGGTGGTAAGCTTCAGTGCGCGGTACTTGAGTGCCGGGAAACACCTGAGCGGCGTACTGCTGTGGGTGCATCTGGGACGACATCGATTGTCGTCCTATTGGGGTAGAAACGTTGGAAGGAAGCGGCCGGCCGTATGCTGGGCCGGGTTGCATAGCTTGTCCCGACTCCCACAGAGAAGAGCTGCTCGTCGAGACGCTAGCAATGGAATTTTCGCGGCTCTCCTGGGGCGGCACAACATAGGAGACGCCGGGATCGAGAGGAGCAGGTCTCCTGGGTGCTATAACGTGTTGGAGAGACTGGACAGCGTCGCCGGGGTTGCTCGAGGTGAAGTGGGGGATTGGCGCTGGTTCGGTCTGGGCTGCCGCGCCGCCGGTGTGCAAGTAACTAGATATGTAATCATCGGTGATGCCGTGTCGGTTAAGGAGGCCGCGGAGCTGGCGGTTCTCCTCAGCCACCCTCCTGGCGGCCTGCTGGACTTCAGAGGACGCCTCGACGCCCTGGAGCTCGTAGACTCGAAGGCGCTGCTCGAGCTCCTGGAGATACTCTCTTCTGCGAGCCCGCGACCTCCTTTGGTTGTCTCTTATCCGGGCAAGATTGGCCTTTTGCTGGTGCTAAGATTAGGAACAAGCTTGGGTCGAGGGCAAAGGTTGAGGTTTGGGCTAGGGCGGGCCACATACTGCCGGCGTTGACATTTAGCCGTCTTGTGACTTGACAGAACAAGTAGTAGAGGTTTCGCGACGAGTGGAGGGCATCTAGGTCAGGTTGCGATCCCCGGAGCAATCAATGGCTTGGGAGCGCGTGCTGGTTGGTGGTTGTGGTGGTGGTGGTGGTGGCCGGCCAACCCTGAGCAGGGTCGATGAGCGAGGAGCTGGAGCTGGAGCTGGAGCTGGAGCTGGGTGATGAAGCAGATGCAGATGAGGAGCAGACAAGCCCGGCAGATGACGCCTTTCCTTTTATCGAAAGGGGAAATGGGGCACCAGCGGTGACATATAAGTTGCCGGGTTTTTACAAGGAGCCAAGTCGATAAGCTCACGGAGTTGGGAGGGAGGAGCCGCCACAACAATCGAGACGACCTACCACTTCTCGATGAGATGGCAAAAGGTGCCCGCTGGCTGGGGTCCTATAGACTAAGTATCGAATACTTCTGCAGGAATCCAGGGCCCGTCCTGGCCCGGAGAACCCCATCGAACGGACGGGGCAGCCCTATTGGGACCACCACGACCGACTCGGCGGCGGTGCTGCAGGGCTACACTAGGAGCAGATTCGCGGGCTAGACAGCATCGAACCCTGGCGCATGCTGCAAAGAAAACGGCGAGCTGTTGAAGGAGCGGACGCTGGCCCAGAGACCCGAGGGACCAGGACGACGGCCACAGCGCCACCAACTCATGGCGCCCGTCATGGATAGAATCGAGACAAGCCACTCTCGGCACGAGTGCCGCAGCTGTTGCTGCCAGCTTACCAGGTCTAGGTAACTAGGTTGTCCAATATCTCCTTGCCTCTGGAGGAGGCGAACGAAGTTGCGTTGCCATTGCGTGGTAAGGGCGTGCATGCAAGCCAGGGGGTGTGGTCAGGTGTATAGATAGTGAGGATGGAGGTCAGGGTTAGTATCCGTCCATACAGCAAGCAAGGCTGATGGTTGGATTACATACAGCAAGTAGACTCTTGTGTGTGCGTGTGTGTATGGAAGGCTATGTATGAAACCACGTTTTTTGCGAGACCCGGAGCAGCTGTGCCCAGCCAAGCTGCAACCGACAGCAGGAGCTGGAAAAGCTGCTGCTTCGTGTTGCCAGCAAAAAGGCCTGGCATAATTGGGCACAACGTGGCTGGGTAGGTTTTTGAGTTTACGCGAAGCGGAGAGGAGCTGAAATGACGGAGGCCCGGTGCCAGGGAGCAGCGAGGCCCGGTGCAGGTCCTGCACTGCAGACCGGCGGTTGCTAATAATGATTCAACGGGCCTCGGCGTGTGGTCGGACAATGCCAGAGGTGTGCCCACCGGCGGCGACGACATTATTCGTTTCCTCTCAGTCGGCACTCGCTGGGGGGATGATGGGCACCAGAAGAGGCTTTCGCACCTCACACCCTCTCTCCCGGACCTCGCTGCGGGCTGGGCGAGAGCCGTTGTCGCCCCTTGTGGCGGTAAAGGTGGTGGTGTAAGTCAGACAGGGTGTGCTATGGCGAAGATCATGGCTGAGCCACGCTCTCACGACCGCGAATCCTTGAAGTTGGGGTCATTGGAGACTTCAAGGTTTGAAAGTATGAAGCCCTCCCAAACACACCGAGCTCCATGCAAGACTCTTGCCGCCGCTCCCTTGAATCGCGCGGCGGGCGCAACAAACAGCGGGCAGGACCAGAGGAAGCAACTTGGACGAGTTGAGTGGACTGCAGCAGCAGCGTCTTCCCTGGCTCGACGGCAAACGCCTCTCGTCATTCGGCCATGGCGGCCGGCATCTTTGAGAGAGATTTGGTCTCGAGACAGGCATCCCTTTGGCTGCGAGCTAGGACCCTGCTGACACCATTCCCCACGCTACCGGACGAAGGCTAAGCTTTGCTAGGGTGCCTTGCCGGACGCCGTCTGTTTCTTTTGGGGAATATGTCGATGGACTTTTTTGAGGGAAATCAAGACGAGGGGCCGGTGACGCCGCTAACGAATGCACGGCCGCCCGCAGCCAGGGGAACGAATATGAAATCCGACGACAAGAACCTCTGGCGCCCGGTAATTCGGTTTCGTGATGACCCAGGACCGCAGCCCGATGCCGTGTAGGTAGAGCTGGGTTGGATTGCTCAACTTGATGACGCCCGAGCGGGAGGGCAGCGGTGACTGGGCCCAGGCGATTGTTGAGGAGGTAACCCATGATCCATACGGAGAGAGCGAGCGAATGCTCAGCATCCAGCGATTCAGTGCAGCATCGAGAACGCCGGGATCAGCACAACGAAGGGGACAGAGCAAGGCGAGACAGGCCCGAGCCTGGACCAACCGAACAGCGGTGTTGCAGAGGCCTTTGAGGCGGACAACGACGCAATGTAACGCACGTGGAGTTGGACCCATGATTAGAGAAGAAAGCAGTTGAGCAGTCACTCCTGCTACCTTTGGGCGCAAGGTGTATCTAGAAAGAGGAATGCAGCAGGCCCAAGGTGAAGGCGAGTTTTGTTTTGTTGAAAATGTGAAAAGTGACCTGTTGGCGCCCTTGTTTCTGCAGGTTCCAGGTTCTGTTTTACAGCTAGCAAGGCACCGATCGAGAAGATCATCAGGCGCCTAGACGATCAAGGAAGGCGTGCCTGCCTACATACAGGCGTGCCTGCGTTTTCTGTCGAGACCTCCAGCCTGGACCTGAAATCTCGATCTTGGCGGAAGGTCGACCTGGAAGGCTGGAACGCACCTTCCCAAGGGTTTGGGACAGCAGGTCGGGGTGCGACTGGGGGGGGCTTTTTTTGGGGCTGAATCCAGACAATTCGACGGCCCCCACACGGCATTTGCCGGCCGTTGGGGGTGGGAGCCTTTCCGACGGGAGTCTCACTTGGACTTTATTAGGGGGCCCAGCAGCCACAGGCTTCCATTGGGTTGGGTCCCCCTCTTTAAGCCCAGTCGTCGCAATAACCACCAAGGGGGAAACTAATGAATTTGTTGGATCTCTGCTATTGAAGATGCTACGAGCTACTGGGCGCCTCGGTCGAGAACAGGCTACTGTGCTGTAATTAGCTAAACCGCCAGCCAGCCGAGCTGCGGGCGGCAGCGAGTGTCACGAGCTGCCCAACTCGTCCCGCTAGCCGAGCGGCAATCGACAAGATGGGATATCATGGAGGAGGGGCCACGAGGTCAGGGTCTCGTCGAGGCTTGTCCTAGGGCGGAAGAGGTGAGACTGGTGAGTGCTTCTCCGTCCTATCGACGTCTTCACTACGTAAGACAGGGAGAGAGGTGTGGTCGGACGATTATCCTTCAAGTCCCGGCGGTGGATTCTGCGGCGCCGGCACTTGACCCGGGATATTCCACACTTTCTTTTTCATCTCATCAACTCACATCAGGCTGCGGGCGGCGACGTCAGACTAATTCAGGTGGCCTTGTGCTGTGCTGTGCGTCCCCAGCCAGCCAATTGCTCCACGGAGAATAAACTACACGTTAAGACTGGCTCCCGGGACCATGGCGATGGGAGCCGGGGCGCCGGGCTGGTCGGCCGCCTCAAGGACGTTGTCGATACTGCTTGGACGGCGTCAGAAATCACACCCACCAACGAAATAAAGGAGCATCATACATGGGCCGCCCGAGATCTGTTGCCATCATCGCCTTCCCCCCCTGATCCCGAGGATCTGGGAGCATGTAACGTCTTGGCAGTCATCATCCGAGAGCCAGTCGGCGACAGCCCTGGATCAAAACAACACGGGACGCAGTGAAAAAAAGGTCGGTCATCATGAGAAATCAGAGATGGTGGATTTACGAGACCCGCTATTGCCCGCTCCTGTCCGGGCTTTCCCCGGTCGCGGAGCTGCCGTTAAAGGTGGGGTCCCTGCGCCTCTTTCCCCCGGCATCCACTATCGGCCACTCCTCCTCTCCCTCTCCTCTCCTCTCTTCTCCTCCCTCACTTACGGAGTGCATACAGCACCTCCAAACGCTCACCTGCAGCTCCGTTTCCTTCCACATTCCGCCAAACATCCGCTTTTCGCCCCCTCAAGTCAGTCAGGCCCAGCACAGCGGCGTCGAGACACCGAGTGGCCGCGTCCAATCAGAGCTCCTACAGTCAGGTCATCAACACTCCGAGGGTCTGGATGTGGCGCCCGGGCGACTCAGGCTCATGCGCCGTAGATCGCCCGCCAGAACCCGAACGAGCTGAACTGTCGGGCCGTAGACCACAGGTGAGCATGGTTTGTCGGAGGTTTTTCAAGACCAATACGCGCCGAGGACGCAGCCTACACGTCAGATGCGCGACTCAGTATGACGACGAAAAACGTGGTTCTGCGGGTCGAGAGGCATGGCCGATGACAATCGGAAAAAAGCATGTGGCAGTTGTGTAACGTCGTGTCCCGCCGCCTCGCTCAGGCCTCTCTCTCTTGGTTGACCTTTTGCTTACCTGGGGCCTCCTTGACTCGAGCGGGTGGATTGACAGGTTGACAGCCATCTCTGGAGAGGCAAGTATCAAATACTTTGGCCCAGCATGGACATGATATTCAATGACCAACAGCGGAGGCCATCGCGATCCCACCCTCCTTGATACTCGGTCTGCAGTTAGTAAACCTTACCAGCTTGTCAACCACGTGCTCAACTGCCTTTGGTAAACTTCGTCCCGCAGCACCGTCTCGAACTCTTCCCGCCTCGCTAGCAGCACCTCCTCATCGGCCGCCGCCCCCGTCTCGTGGAAGCGTCGTCTTGCCTCTCGAAACTCTTGCGTGGCCTGCCGGAACCTCACCTCCGCCTGACTCAATAAGCTTTCGCGGAGGCACTGCGCGCAGAGATGCGGGATCCAGCCCCGGTCCGGCAGTGTTCGTGGCAACAGATGTAAACCCTCCTTTGTCAATAGTCTCGCCGGTGCGCTGTGCCCACAGCCCGGATATTTCAAGCTATTCCGGCAAAAGGGACAACTCTCGTGTGTCCGTAGCCATGTGCTGATACACCGTGAGCATGCAGCGTGCCCGCACGGCATTATGCTGAAGGTTGTCTCATCAACTGGTTCTGTATCCGACTTGATCTCGCAGTGAACCTGGCGGCAAATCTGACACTCCAACTTTGGAGGCTGATCAATGAGAAACGTGATCTTGGGGAAAGGGAAGAACGATTCCTGTGAGTTGTAGGGGCGGTGGGGTTGAAACCATGATGAGAAGGCCGGCAGGACCTTGGACCTGAGCCATGAGCCGGAGCCTCCTGTCTGATGTGGTTGCGTCCATGGGGGAGCCGGACTCTTTTCCGATGCTCGAGTCCGTAAATATCTTTTACGGGTCCGTCGGGTGCGTTCTTCCGGCATTGGTTATGAACTATTCGTACGTTGTGCTTGTGTGATGAATTTGTTACGATAATTTCCAAGGTTGCTTAGTTGTGTTGGTTTCAAAATGCTTACAGCTAGGTCGTTGGACTTGCTTTATGGAAAGTCGTGATTGTTGACTGATGAATTATCCTATTCCTGGCAAGGGGAACCTTTGAACAACTCGATGGTACTTACACCAAGAAGTCATGTTTAATGAGAATCCGTGCCTGTTCGGCCATTCTTTACGTCGAGTCAAGAAGTCTCTCCTTTGTTCGATTCTTTGTGGTTGCAACTCGCCGCCCTCAATGGGGGTTGTTCTCTCGCTCACAACCACGCTGTTCTCCTTTACACTTCCAAGCCAAGACGATTTTGAAATTCCAACCAACAGACAATCTGCAAGTATGGATGCAAGGGTAGAGAGCTGAGCACCGCCTCGAATGACATGTCTGAAGTCCAAAGTGCTCGCGTTTCAGAAACACACTACCCCGGGGAAATTGCCCAAGGTAAGACATAGACAACGAGGCGAGCCTCGGTCACAGACGGATCGTCAAGCGCTGCAGATTGTTGCCGCACGCAATAGATGATGTGCATACCAGCTCGCCTCACCTTTAATCTGGGCGCCAAAGTTTTTTTGGCCCTGTATCGTCGACCGAGAACCTGCCCATCGCAATATTCTGCTATGTACTTGCTCAATCGTCGGCGGCGGGGAGGACCGGGTTCGGTCCGAGGCGCTACGGAACATTGCGCCTTCACTCTTGGCCTCTTTGATTTGCCAAGGCGTACCTGGTTGAAAGCCGCGCCGCTCCTAGTCCGCCGTAGCCCGTGGAGACGCTGAGATTAATGGGCGAAAAAAGAAAAAGTGACATGTTATATAACCCGAGCTGTCCTTTCTTGAAGCCCTTCACGATCCCTCTGTTTGGTTTTTGAAACTGCCAGCAACAAGCTCAGTCTTGAGGTCAGCTGCACCTCCTCTTTTCCTGGTGATGGAATTTTTACGTCAGGGCTACGTCGAATCGAACCCTTTTTTAAAGTGCGGCTCAAAAGAACACCCGTGTCTGATTGCCGTGTCTTGGCATAGACGGGCGCCGTCGTCTCCCTAGCTCCAAGTCCAGTCCCCGCTGAGGAGGTGGTTTGCGACTCGGCCGAGGGCCGCGGCGAACGGGCCCCTCGCTGGTTACGAGCTTGATGCTCCTTCGCTCGGGTTGTGGCTCGTGCCGGGGAATCAAGCGCCGAGTTATTGTCGGCCCGGGAAAGGGACGGGGTGCCGGAGCCCACCAGCCGGAAAAGTGGAGCCATTCGGAGTCCGCTTTGGATACGAGGACCGGCTCTGACATCGGGAAGTGGGAGCAACGAATTCGGCGAAATAAAAAATACATGAGATTGATTCAAGATATTTCCGCCGCTGCTTCAAAAACAAAGCGTCTATTCCATTGCGGGAATAGCGGTGAGACTTTGCGCCTCCCTTTGATGGCAGGCTTCGGGCCGGCTTTAACGTACACCTCGGCGTGCTTGGTTGGAGGTGTGCCGTATAGCCTCAAAGACAACAACAAGCCGTTCGGTTTGTGCAGCACGCACGCCTTGTGCACGATGTACTATGTACAATGAACAATCCAGTCGCATGAACTAGTTGCTGGCCGTTGGATCAGCGACAGGGTTGGACGCCCCGTCCCCATCAGCTCATCTCGCCTGGTCTCAGCCGCTCCCCCACAAGGTAGGTTGTGTTGCGTTGGCTGCTCATTCTCGGCAGTAGATAAAATTCCGAGACATAAGTTTTTTTTTTTCTTTCTTCTTCTCGGGGTCTCATTGTTTCCCCGAGACCTGCCTCGGGTAATAGTTCACAATGAGAGTAAGTATCCGTATGGGAGTTGTTAATGGATGCGGAAATGTTCAGACTTGGGCTTGGGGACCCACGCTTGGTGGTTGCCCCGGTTCCGCGTTGCTTGGGACTAACTAAATAATGATATTTTGGACCAGGGATTCCCCCCAAGTCAAATAACCGAGCGAATCCTCCTTTCCTACGTCTGCCAGCCTCGAGCATCCTCCTATAAAAAGTCCCTGCATCGTGCTCCAGTACAGCACTCTTGGCATCTACGTTGGGCACTGCAGCAGCGCTGTCCATGCATCTATCCCGGCTCGTGTGTTTCACTGCGTCATTGCGTCTGGTTCAGATCAGTCCACGGATCACGGATGCTGCCACCCATGCAGGAAGAAGGAAAAAAGCTGCCTTGTTAGGGGGGCTGCCGAGCAACTGTGATTATCGCTTGACCAATGCACTCTTTTGTATTTGACCTCGTAGCTTCCCCCGTCATCGGCTGCCATCTGCCTGTCATCTAATAAATTTCCCGTCTCTTGCGCGCCTGTTGTCATCTCCTCCCGAAGCCTCATCCATCTTCGCATCACTTTGACATATTCTAAACAAGCATCATGCCTTCTCTCAAGACCATCTTCGCTTCGGCTGCTCTAGCCTGCCTCGCCAGCGCCGAGACCATCAAGATCACCGCCACCAGCGACAACAAGTTCGAGCCCGACGAGATCAAGGCCGAGAAGGGCGACATCCTCGAGTTCCACTTCGAGCCCAAGAACCACAGCGTCGTCGCTGGTGACTA
The DNA here is from genome assembly GCA_013623515.1 of Fusarium illudens. Classification (NCBI taxonomy): domain Eukaryota; kingdom Fungi; phylum Ascomycota; class Sordariomycetes; order Hypocreales; family Nectriaceae; genus Fusarium; species Fusarium illudens. The sequence continues at coordinate 10,618 of JABFEX010001216.1, read as the reverse complement.
CCGCTACCCTTGCTCTCCCCTCGATGTCGGCACTGGCTTTTTCTCCGGTTTCATTCCCACCGATGACGGTACTGCCGTATGTCAATCGCAATGATCCATTCTCCTCTGGCAGCTCAGCTAACCCCCCTCCAGGACAAGGTCTTCCAAGTTACCGTCAACGACACCGAGCCCCTCCCCTTCTACTCGTCTCAGGGCAAGGAGTGCGCCGGGGGTATGGTCGGCATCATCAACCCCGACTCCAAGAAGACTCTGGACAACTACAAGAAGGAGGCCTCTAAGCTCAGCTCGGGTGTGAACCCTGCCAAGGCGGCCTTTGGCGGCGAGGTGGTCGACGCTGATGATGCGGACGCCGACGACAGCGACAGCGACGACAAGGACTCGAGCAAGGACGGTGATAGCAAGGACAAGGACAACGCCGCTGGTGCCCTCGGTGCCCCTCTTGCGGGTGTTGTGGCTGTTGGCCTTGCCCTCATCATGGCTTAAGCGGGGGGTGATTAAAAGTTCAAGAACGCGATATGAGATTAATGATATGCCTGTGAGGCTGGATGGCGCAGCGGGGGCTAATTTGGCTGGGTCAGGAATTGTAATACCCACGATCCTGTTAATACATTGTCAATTGGGCTATTAGAGCCTTCAGTACTCGACTGTGCTCGATCATTGTGAAACCTGTATCTACATGACCTTGGGATACTTGAGGTTTGTCTCCTTCGAGTTCACATGAGTATGCCATATGGACTGGTTCTATCCATGAATGGATGCTCTGGTGTCTAGCTCCATGTCGAACAGTGAGCCGTGATTTCAAGGAGTCGGTGGTTAGTGGTTAGAGAACTATCAGACTATAGGTAGCTCACCCAGGAAACAAAACTCGCTCCTGTGTGAGAGTATGGTGCTGCCATTCTCTTCCTGTGTTCATGTCGGGTAAAATTTGTCGTGTGATGCGGCCTCCCTGTCGCTTTGTCGGCATATCCGCCTCCGGAGCTGGGGAACATGCCGGTCAGATGCATTCACCCTGGCAGAGGCCTCTTGACACTGCATCATCGTCAAAGCCTTCGGAAATCAAGCTCCTGCACAGCAGTCACACTAATCACAGACATGGAATAATTATCATGTGAAAATATGGACACATGACCATCGCTTATGGGATCAGGAGCTCGTGATCATCTGGAATATTCCTTCCTCCAGGGTAGATTGAACTGATTATCCCCAGATTGATAAGCAACAACGCCCGTTAGTGGACCTCGGCACAATAGACTGGGGCGCTTAAACCGCGGGCGGGACTATTCGGATCAACAATGCCGGGAATCACTTCTAAACCCGGCCCACATCACCATCGCCTCAACACCGAATTCGCGGGCTTTCTCCATGGCTTGCATCCTTCATATTCCGACCCCTCCTCCGTAATGCGCGCGGACGACCGAACACCAGCGACCCCGACTTCAATTCTACCCAACTGACACGAAATCGAATATCATGCGCGGTGGTGCGAGGTGTAGTGCCTCTCTCCGCCAGCTGCGGGCTTCCCGGCCGTTGGCGGATAGCGGCCGGTATGCGAGGGCCCTCCGGACGAGCGCGGCGCCACAGGCGCTGAGGTCGATGCCATATTGCCGCACGCAACGGCCGGAACTCGCGATCCAGGGCGCCAGCCTGTCGACGTCGTGTCCCAATCGCACACGGTCAATGGCTACGGTTGTCGACGCGGATCCCATTGTCCACGACGGAGGTCCAATTCCAGAGTACGATAGGCGAGTGGACGTGGGAAAACTGCGCAACGACGAGCATCAAAGAGGTGAGGAATTTAACGGGACAACTACCAGGCATTGGCTGACCGAGTAAAAAGGCATTATTCAGAATCTTCAGAATCTCCACGGGGAACTGCGCAATTATGATGCCCCGCCCGTCCAGCACCCGAGCATCGAATCTCTCAAGCCCACACCCAAGAGGTCTGTGTTCTCGTCCCTCTTCAGCAAGGGCGGGAGCAAGCCTGTCATCGGAGACATCCCCAACAGCCTCCCCCGAGGCTTGTATCTGTACGGCGATGTCGGATGCGGCAAGACCATGTTGATGGACCTCTTTTACGAGACCCTGCCCGGATCTGTCAAGACAAAAACCCGCATCCACTTCAACAACTTTATGCAGGATGTTCACAAGAGGTTACACCGCATTAAGATGGAGCATGGAAATGACATCGACGCTGTGCCATATATCACGGCCGATATTGCTCAGCAGGGCAACGTGCTGTGCTTCGACGAGTTTCAGTGCACAGATGTGGCAGATGCCATGATTCTGCGAAGGCAAGCACTTTGCTACATGTCCGAGTCAGCGTATACTAACATCTGATAGACTACTGGAATCCCTCATGTCACACGGCGTAGTGCTGGTGACAACATCCAACAGACACCCCGACGAGCTGTACAAGAATGGTGTCCAGCGAGAGTCCTTTATCCCCGCCATCGATCTCCTCAAGAACCGCCTACATGTCATCAACCTTGACTCTCCAACCGATTACCGTAAAATCCCTCGACCACCGTCTGATGTGTACCACACATCTCTCGACAGCCACGCCCACGCTCACGCAGAAAAGTGGTTCCGATTCCTTGGCGACCCTGAGCAGCCCGAGCCTCGGCCAGAAGTCCAGAAGGTCTGGGGCCGTGAAATCTATGTCCCCCGAGTCAGCGGGCGAGCAGCCTGGTTCACATTTGATGAGCTCATCCGACAACCAAAGTCGGCTGCGGACTACCTCGAATTGGTCCGCTCCTACGAGGCATTTATCGTCACTGACATTCCCGGAATGACACATCAGGAGCGTGATCTCGCCCGTCGATTCATCACCTTCATCGATATCGTGTACGAGGGCAACGCCAAGCTGGTCCTGACTACTGAGAAGCCCCTCACGGAGCTCTTTGTTTCTCGTGACGAAATCGCCGAGAGTCTTGCGAAGCAGGGCTTGAAACATGACCAGGCCGCCGAGGCCGCCAAACACGACCTAGAACACAACGTGGACAACCTCAAGGACTCGGGTCTCTTTGCTGGATCAGAAGAAGCCTTTGCCTTTGCTAGAGCGCTGAGCCGACTGCGACACATGGAGAGCAAGGAGTGGGTGGAGAGGGGCATGGGCCTCGAGAGCCAGGGAGGCAAGCAGGAGCAGGACAACTGGAACAAGACGAGGAGCCGACAGATGGAGGACTCGATGTAAAAAGGAGGATTTTGGTTTGTGTGTGACTTGAATGTGCATTATACCCGGAGCGCCTGACTCGGCATAGCGAGCGTCTGCCTGGTTTGTATGAATTACCTATGAGTTGATGCTTGTTGGATAAAGGTTGCATGGAATAGATATTACGAGTATAGGTTGAGTACATATATAAAGCCATATGAACATCGTTTTGTTACATGCTTGGTTAATCCCTTACGTGGTGATCCTCTGTCCATTCTGCTGCTTCATCGCCTTGGAAAACAACTCAGTAGATTCCTGGCAGGAGAGTCCACTTCACATCCTTCCTGAAGCTCTCCCACTGCTCACCGTATCTTCCACTGCAGTACTCACTCAGAGATGGCACTGCCCTGGTGACAAAGTCCCATGCCTGTCCGCCACCCATCACAAGCCCAGCGACCAGTCCGCTCGCCGCGGTACTGTAAGCGCCGCGCCAGAGGGCATATCCGCCGTAGTTGATGTGTCGCGCCCAGCCCCACAGCCCCGACCGCATCACCTTGCCCTTGTTGGCCGGGTCGTCCTTGAATACCTTGCGTTGGTACTCGGACACAATCTCGAGGGTAATGCCGATGGTGTAGAGGGCAGGACCAACGACGAGCGGGTACGGAATGCTGGTCCCGGGGAAGGCGGGCGCATTGACAGAGCTGGTGGCGGCGGCGACGAAGAGTAGTGTGTTGGCCGAGTTGACCAAGGTGTTGAACGCGCTGAGAGTCACGGTAGCGATGGGCGGGAAGTGTATCTCCGACAGACCGACGAGCCAGTAGCTCTGCTTGGCGGCAGAGCCCACGGCCAAGGCGAGAATGATGAGATGCGGGAGCGGGAGGCCGAGGGCGTCTATGGCCTGGATGCCGGTGTGGACGACGGCGCCGGGAGAGATGGACGAGACGCCGATGCGGTCGAGGAGGGCGGCGCCGCCGCCGGTGAGGAGGCCGAGAAAGGTGATTATGCCAGCCGGGCTGGACTTTTTCACATCGCGCTGGATGAAATCCTTGGACTCTGCCATGGTGAGTGAGATGTTTTCTCCTTGCGATGAGGGGAATTGAGATGCTATGATGCAAAACGTCATGGACGCTGGAGCTTGATATACTTGAGGGGGGGTGCTGGAGATCGGCCCGGACCACCCGGCCTTGTGTTGCGCTAGGAAGAACCCTCAAGTATTCTTGCGCCGCATACTGTGTGTCGGCGACTTTTAAGAGACGGCGTGCATGAATGAGCCAATTGCTGTCGAGGTCGGAGAGGCTACGGCCCCGAAGGCCGAGATGCTTGGAGAGACCGGCGCCGGGTGGGGACCGGAGGCGGGCCGTTTCTTAGAAATCAATCCACGATACTCCGTACGGAGCAGGTATTTGGTAGAAATCAATCGACGGTATCCCGTACGGAGTAGGAATATGACAGATTTAATTGGTGGAAAGGAGTACAAGATGCCGAAACATGACGCCTTCAACATTATCTAATGCTTGTACTTGAAGGCAGTGGATTATCAAGCAGCTCCGTTGGAAGAAGATGGCAGCGATAACAAGCCCATCTCGGATATGAAGCTGTGCGACGGGTATAGCGCGGTTTTTGCCAAGTCTCATGCTGTAATTTCTGTGCCACATGGGGGGACAGCTCTCAAAGACAGGCTTTCACACACAAAAACCCTTGTGATGTCATGGATGGCGTTCACACCCAAGACCGAAATCCTAGGTGTGGTGGCATTGAGATAATTGGGAGGTCTCGGTGAAAGGAACGCAGTGTCTCATGGGCGTGTCTTGCTTGGCCTCATTGTTCCGGTCCCTGATCCGCCTTTGTGACGTTTTGAGCCAGTGTAGGTTGAAAAAAAGGGCCAAGGCTCTGTCTGACACGAGCCAAGCAAGGCAGAGCCTTTCATCCGACGTCTTTGAGGCAGCCGGCAACGTGATGAGGGAAATAGGCAATTCATTAGAATCAGAAACAGATCCGAGATGAGGCTTTGGGATCTAGACTGAGGCGTCTTGAGATTTCGTGATGCAATGGCCCGTGGCACAGCGAGAAAGGCAGGATCCTTGCCCGGGCAGGTAGGCTCTTTGAGAATGCCTTGCCCAGCCGAGGCCGAAACGCCGGCGTTTGGAGCTGAGGCTGGGGAAGGAAGCTCGAGTGAAGAACAGGCCATGACCATGGTGACCGAGGTTGTTGTTTGCCAAACAACCAACGGGGCTAAGGTTCAGTATGCATGAAACAGAAACGTTGACCCAGCAAGCTCGAGGAACAGGATCGAGGTTGAGGAAGAGTCACACCGCGAGCGATGCCCAGTTAGTAAATTGCCTCTGCTAGTCGTACATAGACACATATGCGAGCAGCCCGTAATTTGTTGGTGTTGAGCTAAAATTGGTACCACACCTCTGCGTTGCGTTGCTTTTGCCTTTGCCCATCGCCAGAGTTATGCAGGACATTGGCGTTCGCAGGACATGTGAATAAAGGCAGCACAACTATATGCTGCCCAGGCTTCGCATTGCAGGCACGAATAGCTCATCTCGGGGCATGGGCAACCGGGTGGATGACGCTACTGGAGGGGAGGATCGGCAGATGCACAGACTGGGATTCTCGTTTCAACTTGGAGAGGATCCCAGCTAGCGGAGAAGAGTGGCGCAAGGAAAAGAAGCGGTTTGTTCTTCCAGGCTCTCAAGGGCAAAGGCCGAACGCTTGGGTGGACAAGGAGATGAGTGGTGTTGGGTTCTAGAGTGCGGCTGAATCGAGAATGAGGCCATTTCCGCCGGGTTCATTAAGAGGACGGACTTGCTTGTCCTGCGTGAAGAGGATTGCGAGATGAGGGAGGAGGAGGAGGAGGGCTCTCGGCAGCGGGCGGAGCGGGACCTGTCAAGACGATGATGATGACGGGATATGCGAGACTGGGATGACGCAGCATGGAACCAACATTATCGAGGCTGAGTAGAGAGAGTTTTGTTTGTTGAGTGTTGGTGTTTGTGGACGTCGTATGTATCATGTAGAGGAGAATCAGACTCCATCACTCTGCATCAGATGGAAATTCGTCCCGTCGGCTCAAGGAAGGAGCCGTGCATGGTGATCCTTGAGAGGTGACAGGAGATGAGAGGCGCCAGTCAAAGCAGCAGCTGCTGAAAGGGGTAAGCTCGAAGGCGATCATCGATGCGAATAGTTTCTCAGGCCGAGAGCTCTTCCAAATGACATCCGACATGATGGAGAGGCTAAAGCTGGACAAGGGAAAAAGGAGAGTCAAGCGCATGGGATAATTTAATGAACGGGCAGAGGAAAAGCAGGGTTCAGGCCAGCTTGGCCAGGTGATGAGACCCTCGCGCCACGCTTCAGAGCCCGTTGGACCATTGAAGCCACCGACAGCCACTGAATTTACAGCAAGGGCGCTTGACCAGGCAGGTCCATACGTGGAGTCAACGATGGAGTGCAGCTGCCCAGGGGGGCCCTGCCCCGACATTCTCTGGATTGGCCGGCGCCGCCAACGGTTCCTGGCTAGCAAGATGCAGTGGAGTGACCTCGACCAATAGCGGCGCTTTGGTCCCTGGCGGCTGGCGTCAGTGGGGACAGCGCCCCAAGCCACCCCTGACTTCAGACCTCCTCATCACGACCTTGCCGCGGGCCTGCACATGGGAGGGTTGGGAGCCTCTCCCGCTCTCCAATCGCTCTTCCTGGTCGGCAAAGTCTCTGCTGATCATCATCTGCAGCCCCCGATGGATGCGACAAGTGGGAATGGGGGCCCTTGGCTCATTTCTCTCGGGAGCTGTCAAGTCTTGCACGTCCCTTCACAAAGACGGCAAACGTCCGTCAGTTGGTAACACACACACACACGAGCAGGTAGTGTGCAGTACTAGTAAAATTAGAACATTCCTCGTGTCTCTAATGCACCTCTGATCTCTGCTGTGCACAACTACCTACCTAATGCACGCCGGCAGCATCGGGCTTGCAGCTCCCGTCCCCTTCCCCCTCGAGTCACCCGTTGGATGTTGCAAGCGCTGCCCAGTCTTGCCAGACACAAGTGGCAGCGTCGCATCACAGACAGAGCCGGTACCGCCAGGTACTCGCCAGCTGGTCACGGATGAAACATTCACCAAGGAAACCCTGCTGGCCTGTCCAACGGCGCCAAATCAGTACCTTGCTGGTACAGCAGCGAGCGTATGGGCACTGCCCTGCAGCTGGCCCGGGGGGGTCGGGTTCCATAGGTCCTCTGCTCAACTTGCACGTTAGCCCTTCTCGGCGCGTTTCGCCCTATCAAATGCTGGGAAACTTGAGGTGATCGATCCAATTTACGGTCCGGGGGTCGCTTCACTGGCAATCGATCCAGCAACTGTTGGGTGCCCTCGGCAAGGCCGCACGTACCTGCTGAGCGAGCTCCTCCCCCACCCTCGCTCCTTCTCTTTCTCTCCTCTCCTCCCTCTCTCTCACCACCGCCCTCACCTTTCGTCTCTTCCCTCCCTCTACCCTCTTTCACTCCCTCAAAACCCACTTTCTAGAACTTGTTTCTCTTCACGGTCGCTTCGCTCTTTTGTCGTTGCTCCGTGTCTAGTTCAGTTCGTCCATTCGTTTCCTCTCCCCTGCCTGGCGCGTTTTTGCAAGACTGCTGCCGTGTGCTATTTGTCGTCCAGTCCGACCCGGCCGAGCCATCCTCATTCTCAAACCGACCGGATTCACCACTTTTTTCAATCAACAACACCCTCTCGTTTGGCACCTGGTCCAACACCACTTGCGCTCCGTTGCACTTGAAACTTGCGTCCCCATTACCTTCCTTTACGACATCCTTTGTTCGCATCTGAGACATCGCCGCCGCCTCCCGAACAATCCGACCCCGGCTCCGATAGTTCAGCGAATACATTCTTTGTTCCCGCCCTCGATTGCATCGCCCTCCATTCCAGTCGTCTGAGCAACCAGCCCCGCGACTTGATCATCACCTAAGGCCGATATATCGTATCACCGCGGCGAACCCCCCGTCACTCGATTCCCGACAAATTTCAACCTTTAAACTTGTTTTAACATTTCGCAACTGCCCGTTACTTTCGCCAAGATGCATTTCCGGCACGCGCGCGTGCATCGCAGGGCCGATGGCTTATTCGGATTCGGCAACATCGCCCATGAGATTCAAGGATCCGACGACACTAAGAAGCGCCATGTTGAGAAGAGGGAACCACGTGAGTCTTGCTTTTATCGCGTCGATACAACGATGATTGGGCTTGGATACCCATCTTACGGAGTTTCGAGGTTTGCCGAACGTAGATTTGCTGACATTTGGTATAGAGGTCGTGAAGACTGTCTTCAAGACACTGGATGCCACGTTTGAAGGCAAGGTTGGAGGCTATAAGACGGTCGGTGATGAACCCGAGCCAACCAAGGCCCAGAACAGGGCTCCTGTGATTACCCACATCGCTCAAAAGGAGTCGGACAAGGACGAAGACGAGGAGGACGAGGAAAGGGCCGAGAAGCAGAAGGAAGCAGCTGAAAAGAAGAAAGAGCAGGAAGAAGCTGCTAAGGAAAAGGCTGCGGAGGAAGCTGCAGAGAAGAAGAAGGCACAACAGGAGGAAGCCAAGGAGAAGGCAGCCGAAGAAGCCGCAGAGAAGAAGAAGCAACAGCAGGAAGATGCTAAGGAGAAGGCAGCAGAGGAATCGGCAAAGGAAAAGGCAGCCGAAGCCGCAAAGACCCGCAACAAGAGCAAGGAAGAAGAGGAAGAGGACGAGACCACAACCGACAAGCCCACGAGTGCCAAGCCGACAAGGACTCGGGTCATCACCACCAGCGAGGAGCACTCTTCCGTTCCCACCGTTATTAGCGAGCCCACGGAAACCCACTCGGTCGAATCTGTCCTGGCCAAGGCCACCGGTGATGCCTCAGCTTCGGCCACTGTTGGTGCCGCCGAAGACATCAGCGGATCTTCAACCATCTCCACCTCCAGTGCGACTGCTGAAGCCTCCACGTCTGGCGGTAGCAGTGCCGGAGCCAAGGCTGGTATTGCATTTGGTGTCCTGGGTGGACTTCTCGCAGTTGGCTTGCTTGTCTTTTTCCTCTTCAACAGGCGTCGCAAGCAGGCTGAGATGCAGCGACTCGAAAATGACGACGAGAAGCTGAACGGTCCCATTGTAGGCGCAATGGGTGGCCCTATGCGCTCTATTACCCCTGATGCCCCTGATGTTGTCGAGACTGCTTCTGTCCGCACTGATGCAAAGGCTCCCCGTGTGAGCCTGCGACCTGTTACTCAGTTCCTCCCCAACTGGAACGGCCTCGATAAGGAGAAGCGCACGAGCAAGGGCGCTGCCATGACCCTTGCTGTCCCTACTTCTACTCCTACCGTCGTCACAGGACCTCTGTCTCCACGAACCCCTGGAGGCAGTGCCTGGGAACGCCCTTCGACTGCGCAGAGCACCGATCCCGCCAATCCGTTCGGTCACCAGGCTGAGCGTGTTCCTTCTCCTATCCAGGAGGAGAGCATCCGGGCCCGCGGTTCTCCCAGCCCGATTTCCGAGCAGTCCGCCCCTGTTGTTGTTGCTGCTGCTGTCCCTGTGGCTGCTGCTGTTGCCTCGGCTGGATCTACCTATCCTCAATCGCCTTCGTCTCCCGTCAACGATCCCCTCACTGCTCATGGACCACCTGTTTCGGCCGCCGCCGCCGCTGCTGGAGCCGCTGTGCTGGCCCGTAAGACGTCGATGCGCACCACCGGTCCCCCACAGCTTGATCTTACAATCCCTCCCGGTCCCAACCCTGCTCTGGCCACAATCCCTGCCAGCCCTGCTGGTACCGAGTTCAGCACTACCTCTGCAGCTCCTGGTACTCCTGGTACCCCTGATGGCTCAAGCGGTGCCGCCGCCATTGCGGCTGCTGGAGGCCCTGCCAACTCGGCTGTTCACCGTGTCCAACTTGACTTTAAGCCCACCATGGATGATGAGCTGGAACTGAAGGCTGGCGATCTTGTGCGACTTCTCCACGAGTATGATGATGGTTGGGTGAGTATTATCAATGAATTCGTCTTCTGTCATGTACTGACTATATTTTTAGGCGCTTTGCATTCGACTGGATCGCTCTCGACAGGGTGTCGTGCCGCGAACCTGTCTGTCTACCCGTCCTGTCAAGCCTCGTCCCGCCCAAGCCGGTCCTCGCCCTGGACCTCCTGTCAAGCCCGTTGGCCCTCCCCGTGGACCTGGGCCTAACCATCCCCAGGGACAGCGTCCCATGACTCCTCAAGGCAACTTTGGCCCAGGCCGCCCCGCCTCGCCCGCTGGTCGTCCCATGACACCCAACGGCAGCCGCCCTCAATCCCCTATGGGACCTCCTATGGGTCCCCCCGGCCACCCTGCCGGCCGCCCCCAGAGCCCTGGGCCTCGTACTCAGTCGCCGGGGCCTTTCCAAGGACCTCCCGGACCCCGTTCCATGAGCCCTGGTCCTCGATCTCAGTCCCCAGGCCCCCGTCAGGGACCCCAC
>JABFEX010001215.1:0-11629 GCA_013623515.1 Fusarium illudens | reverse complement strand
GTCCTCTCCCTGCCCACCGACTACCCCTTCAAGCCCCCCGTCGTCAAGTTCGCCACCCGCATCTACCACCCCAACGTCACAAACGACTCGCTCGGCAACATCTGCCTCGGCCTCCTCAAGCCTGACGCCTGGAAGCCCAGCACGAAGCTCCGCGCCGTCCTCGAGGCCCTCGCCAACCTCCTCGAGGAGCCACAGCTCGACAGCCCTCTCGAGGAGCGTATCGCCCAGCAGTACCAATCCGAGCGGGAGGCCTTTGACAAGACCGCCAAGCACCACGTCGAGAGGCACGCCATGGGGGAGCCCGTGTTTCCACCTGTTGCTTGAGGGGTGAGTCACGACAAGACTGGGGACGACGGTAAGAAAAAAGAGAGGCCAAGACTTCCTGGCATGACATTGGGATGGCCTCATTCTATTGGATCTTGGCCCAGAATTGGCCATGACGGCTTATGAAACATGCCTAACAGCTTGCACAATCACGACCAAAAATCAAGACACAATATTCATGAATGGACGGATGAATTCATCAGGGACGCCCACCTAACCTACCCAGTCAGTTGGCTGTCTCGACTTGTATTTAGTTATGTATTTGCACTCATGCACAACAAACAAACAATAGCACAAGACATACATCACAAGACATCCATGCATAATCAGAGACAATTGTTCACCGTGAAATCCGTCTTCATTCCATTGGGGTATCAAAAAAGGGCCCCCAAATTCTACTCCTCCCTAGTAAATAACCTCTATCCAGTTCATATATGGTCCCCCTATCTATATCAATCAAAACAAACACCGCTTCGGCTCTGCCACATCGTTCCCGTCCCCCTTCCTGCGGGAGCTCTCCCTCACCTGCCGAGGTGCTCTGGGGTGGTATAGTGCTTTTTTGGTCTTCTCGCAATGCAGCCGTAAGCCATCGTCATTAAGTATAAAACAAGGTTCCTTTTTTGGGTGGGCTTCCATTCCATCCCGTCCATTCCAACCGTCGTCCAACGCTGGTCCCTCCCTTCTTTTGTGAGACATAGTAAACAACACCCGGGTGAGGTATTGTGGGTAATAACAGAAGATGTTGAAGAAAAAAAAGAGAACAAGGTAGAAGCAAAGATGAAGAGTGAAATGCAGACACTGTGCCGGCTAGGTCGAAACAAGAAGCAGACAATGCCATCCGTCCAACGCCATCCCATGATTAGATTCGGCGGCTCCGCCACCGTGTCTTGGTGTGGGATGCAGGATGCCGAGGCGATAAAAGTTGATAATAGTCGTAGGAGAGTGTCAAGGAGTGTGTGAATATGTGAGTAAGTGTGAAGTAGAACGGAGGAAGCCCGGGTTGAAGCATCCATCGAGCCATCATCATGAGCCTGTCGGTGACCTCTTCTTCCCAAAGATGCTCCTCTTGCCGCCCTCTGTCTCTGATTGCGCCACGTTCCACGTGTTGAGGTTCTTCCCCTGCCGTACACGATCCAGCTGCGCCTTGGCTCGGCGTTCCTGGCGCCGCTCGTCGATCTGGGCCTGGCTCAGGTGCCCGAAGCCATTCCGCCGCTTGAAGCAAGCCTCCATGAGCGCATTGGCGTCAATCAGTCGCCTTGGCATTGATTGCACAACGCCAAACATTTCCATTGGGTCCGTCACAGACTTGATCTCGTTCTCGCCCAGCTTGAAGATGGCCAGGGCGATGCGGAACAGCGTCTTGGAGCCTTCGTAGAAGAAAATGTCCCATACACGGAGCGTAGTCTCGATCGGCAGAGTCCCGATGAAGCAGCTCATGAACCACGCCGTCATGCAGAGCGTGATCGGTGGGAGTCGGTCCGTTGGCGTCGACATGCGTAACAGCTCCTTGCGCCGTGCCCGAGTGAGCCGCATCGACTTGCCTGTCGACGGCCGCGAGTTGGGATCCGCCTCGAGCTCGCCGCCAATCTTGTCCCAGATGGCGGGCATCGAGTTGCGCATTTCAGTCATGAGCACACCGAGGTCGACCTTGGAGCCCTCCAAGCTCATCTCGTGCGTCCCTGGCAGATAGATGACTGTGATTACGTTGAGCAGCCAAAAGCACTGCTCCTCCGTCTCAACAAAGAGAAGCAAGAGACCAGCCAAAAAGTTTAAGCTTTGGCAGTAGCCGATTCGAGGGTTGTACACGGCAAAGGCGTGAAGCACCCGACGCAACGACGTAATGATGGGCGGCTCTCCCTCCGTGTTGGGTGGCGCCGGGCTGGAGCTGCGGGTGGAATCCGTCATAGTCGTCCGGCTCTCCCTGGCGCTGCTTGACGCCGTCGTCTCTGCTCCACCGGGAGGCTTGAACTTAATGTTGTCCGGGAAAGTGCGGTGCAGATCCCGCTCGATAGCCTCGGAGTCAACCTCCGTGGCCTTCTTAAAGGTCAGCTTCTCGTAGAGACCCGAGTGCTGGGCGAGGATCGCCGGTCCGCCGGCATAGTAGAACCAGGCCGCACCGCGCCATTCAGGGGGGATGCCCTTGCGGACGAACCGCTTGGTCTTTGCGTTGGGAGATGGGAATCGGTTGGGATGATCCGTCATAAGAGCATTGTCCTTGAGGTATGAGGCCCACTTCTTCCGGCGGCGGGCCAGGTACTCGGTATAACCAGCATTCCAGGTGTCGTATTGCTCTCGGTTGACGTATTGGTTCGCCTTCTTGAAGCCGTATCGGTCACGGGAGTCGGGGTCTTCGGGTTCAACAGGTGCTGCGACGGTGATGACAGGGGGTGTGGGTGAGGGCGAGGGTGAGGGACCCTTTTTAGATTCAGGGGTGTCGGGACGTTCGGTTGGCTTTGGTGCCGGAATAAGTGGTGATATGGGAGGTGATATGGGTGTCGAAATGGATGGTGAGCGTGTGAGGGAGGGTTCGGTAGCAGAGGCAGGTTGTTGGGAGTTGATCGAGGGTTCCGAGTCAAGAGATCTGGCCGAGTCACGCTTGTCGGCCACGCCCCGACCGTAGTTTTCAGCGATATGAGATACGGATGAGGTGAAGGCGGGAGACGTAAAGATCATCTTGGACATTCGGATCTCGACATCCAAGGTCGAAACAGACTCTGGAATCGGTCGCTTGGGAAAATCCTCGTCATCCGTAGCATCCAAGATGCTCCGGCGCGGCTCCCAGTCCGACGTCAAGGTAGCGGGGCGGGCATTCATGGTGACGTTGTATTCCGAGTAGTTGTCGTCGTCGTCGTCGTCGAAGCCTTGCTCGTACATGCCCATAACATCCTCGAGGCTCGGCTCGTCGAGATCAGTGTCAAACTCGTTGTCGGCGTCAACATCAGCGTCTTGTTCGACGTCCCCTTCGGGACTGGGGTAGAGCGACGTGACGGAGCTGTCCTTTGTAAGGACGCTGCTTCGCTCTGTGACAGCTGTGCCCGGAGCAGTTGACTCTGTGAATTGAGAACGAAAGCTTGAGCGAAGCTCTTCACCACTCATCCAAGGGGCGACGACAGGGCTCGGGGAAGCCGAGCCGCTGTTGGTGTAGCTCAAGGGCGGCCGTGCGGCGGATGATGTCGCACCATTGGTGGTCCTAGCACGGGGCGCGCGCGGCTCATACAAGTCGTTACCGGGAGGCGAGAGGACCGAGTGGTAGGTCGACGATGATTGACAAGACGAAACAGAAGGGCCGCGGGGACGTGTCGGAGGCCAAAGAGGATGTTGGGGAGAGGTGACGAGCTCCAAGTACTGGTCGGCGGGATTGTAGCTGGGGGCAGTCGAGGCGCTTGGGGCGCTGGGGGCGGCCCGGGTCTTAGCCGCGTCTGTGATTGGCTGGCGGATGCTCTGTTTCCGCGGCCGCGAGAAGTTCTCCACGGCCGTTGCAGCGCTGTCGTAGGCGCGCAGATCAGCCAGTGACGATGCAGATTTCAGAGGGAATGTCGGGGAGGCGTTTCGAGATTCGACAGGCGTGCTTGCGGCTGTGTCGTATGCAAAAGGTGAGGGCGTATGGGGCGAAGGGTCGAATGGCGATGCTGGGGTCGATGCCGACGGCTGCAGGATAAATTTAGCTGGGTTGGACAACGAATCCCATCGCGGTGACATTGGCAAGGGCGGCAGTTGTGAGAGTGATTCGTCTGACGGAGCGCGCATATGGCGGTAGGCAGCACCAAACGGCACAATATGCACGCGAGGTGATGCAAGAGGCGATGCGAGAGGCGAAGTCAACGGTGACGCAAAAGGTGATGCATCACCGGTTGAGGCACCCGGCACGGGGCTGTTGTCACTATCTCGTAACCGGTCTCCGTAGAGTGAAAACTTCCGACGTGTTGCACTTGGCGAGCCCGAACCATCGGGGACAGAAATGGCGAGGGGCGTCATGATGTCGGGGGCTTAGCGGGCGAAGGAACGGAATGCTGCTGCTGGGCGCCAGAGGATGACCAGAACTTTGGTCGCCCAGCGGGCAGAGACAGGGATGCTCGTGAAGAAGTGTGACGGTTCGTATCGTTTGCGAAAGTATCGTCGTCGTGGGGTTGTCGTTTCGTAGATATTGACGGTGGTATGGTTGGTGATAGGCTGGTTAGTGGTGGGCTACCGCCTCATGCAGTGCGCGCTGACCGATGCAGCGCCGAGGTTGAGCGAAGGTAGCGAGGTCTGATTGAGAAAGTAGCAACAACAGCTCTTGGCCATCGCCACTGAATCATGACCTGGGAGAAGAAGATATCGTGTCGTTTCCGAGTGCGTATCGAGACAGCCTACGAGGCAGATCTTGTCCGTCGGTCCGGGTCTGGAGTCGCAAGTGACGCACGAGCAGTCTACTTTTTTTTTTTCGGATTCGAAATCGGATAGCGCAAAGGACAGACAATGCCACAAGCAGCGAGCACGGCTGTCGAGGCAATCAGAAGGCTGGGTGTTAAAAACGAAGCGAAAACCGTCGCCCTTGGAAAGGATCGATTTGCAGTGTTGGTTACAGTTCCCCAGGGAAATGACAGGGCTCAGTCGAGGCCCAACGGTGCGCCGGTCGTCAAAGAATGGACGCCGAGTCTCGTCTCAAACAGACAAGACAACCCAGCCGGCGGCCCAAGAAGTGAGCAAGAGAATGAATGAATGAATGACCTCAAACCGGTGCCCAGAGTGAGAGCGAAAAATCGCACGTACGCAATCACGCACCCTGCACAAGAGTCGACGGGGAAGCCGGATAGGCAGAGCGGGTAGGTTGATTTGACGACCAGGATGTGATCCAGGTCATAAGCACCAGGGTCGACTACCAGGGAGCTTGGGGCGATGCTGTAATAAGCACACGCAAGGCTCTCGCAGCAAAGGGAGTCAGTCTCTGTTCTCTGTTCTGTTGATTCCGAGGATCGGCAGAGGAGTCGCAAATGGGTCGAGGGATGGAAGCGGAAATCGGAAAGCAAGAGCCCAGGCTCGTGCTTGCGAATTGGAGTTGACGGGGTTATGTCGGCGCAGTCGACAAGGAAGAAGAGAGCCTGGATGGGGTTTTGAGAGAGGATCCAGGGAATGGAAATGAGACAAAGAGAGAGACTCAGGAGCAAAAAAGTGGCAAGTGGCGGGGGAGAAAAGACAAGGCCAGACCAAGAAAGACGAAAAAGCACGTCAAAAAAAGAAGTCGTCCAGGGGAAAGAGGGAGACAGAAAAAAGAGAGGCCTGCCAGTGAGAGAGTGTGTGTGCCTGCTGTCTCGTGGCTGTCAACGTCCAAGCGGCGTGCTTTCCGTTTGGCTGTCGTCTCCCGTCCTTTTCGGATATGCTCTCGAGCGAGCAAGTGAGTCGATCAAAGACCGCCAAAGAAAGCAAGCAGACGAGCTCGCGCGTCGCTATTGGCCGAATGGGCTCAAGTCGTCCCGGGGAAGCCAGTTAGAATCAGTCGGTTCGTTTGCTGGGCCCTTCCTTCAGCTGGGTGCCCTTTTTCGGACGGACGCTAGGCTGCTGGAGCGAGGGGGCAATTATTGAGTCAGTCGACCCCAAGCGGGCGGGGGGTAGAAGCAGCCGGCGACAAGGGTACGGGATCTGGCCAAAGGGTTTGGTAGGAAAAAAAGAGGCAAAAGAGCAGAGGCTAGGATGAATGGGAGAAGCAAAGAGAGAGGAGATGGTTTCAACCAGATCGAATGGTTGCGCCTGTTGGTTGGTCTCTGGATGCTTGATACCTCAGCGAGACAGGGGCAGATCTGACCTCGCCATGCATGTATGATGTATGGGGATGCTCGTGAATCCGAGGCTTGAGGTTTAGATATGGACAAGGGAGAGGTTCTGGATCAGGTTCAAGAGAGACAGCACGAGCGCGTGTCTGTGACGAGTCTCGCAGCCGCAGTCGCAGGGAAAGCGGAAAGCGCAGGGGCATCAGAAAAAAGCTAGAGATCAACAGAAAAGCAAGCAAGAAAACTCTTTTCTCTCGTGGTCACTTTTCACAAGCATCGGCCGAATAATAGTCTATTCAGACGATGCACGCCATGATGGATCTCGTCTTTGCGGTCCTATCCTTGCCTTCAATGCCCACTAACAAGACACCTTATTCGGTGCTAGTATACCTCCAGCTACCTCCCTCCATCTGGAACCAGTCAAGCCTCGTTGGGACTTGGAGGAGCAGCCTTTTCCCCTCTCGACTATGGATGGGATGCAAATTAAACCTGCCCCTCTTGTCGTGGTCTCCTCCACAGCCTTTGACATAATTCATGCTCATGGTGGTGTGTCCGGTTGCACCATTGTGGTACAGTAGCAGTCACATGGATGGCAACCCCCTCTCAACAGTTCCATTCTCAGGCCACGAGCAGAGGGAAAACTTGGCGAGGTCAACTCTAATGGATGAGATCCGGGAGGCACGGTTGACAGCCTGCCAAAGACACAGAAAAAGAAAATAAACTAATATCAACCCTCGTAGCCTAGAGCTGCCACCATCTCCAGCGCCGCGTCTCCAGTTGGTCAGCTACACCGTAGCACATGGCTCCGGAAGGGAGCCGACCCAGAGGCGCTCCAACGTTTGGGGGCCCGACTCCAGGGCGGGCTCCTCCCGCTAACGTTCGCTCCAAATGCACACACAAGCGGCGCCGCCGTCATGGACGGGCTGGATGCCCGAATGCCATTACCCACATCGGGTAGTCATCTCCCCTTTCTTAGCGTCAAGGGGCCCCGTTAGGTTTCCTCTGCCCTGGACGAAGAGGCAGAGAGACAGAGCGGAGGGAAAAGCTCATGGCGTCAAAAGACAAGCACACTTGACTGAGGGTGGAGGAACCAGCCAGGCTGGCCAATGGGGTCCATTCTGTGCCTGGATTATCTCATTCCAACCGTGTGGCTTCGGGCTTGCATCTGCAGGGATAATGCAACCATGGTTTATCCCATCACGTCCAGTCCAAACGCCTCGCAATTAATGAAGCTGCACCCGTATCCAGGATATTACAGTGTAGGTATGCTCGATGTATTACGTCGATGGGCCACGCACGGCATTTCCAAGGCACAGCAAACATGAGAGGCTCTGTGCTCCG
Source organism: Fusarium illudens (assembly GCA_013623515.1). Taxonomy (NCBI): domain Eukaryota; kingdom Fungi; phylum Ascomycota; class Sordariomycetes; order Hypocreales; family Nectriaceae; genus Fusarium; species Fusarium illudens. The sequence goes on along the minus strand of JABFEX010001215.1, from coordinate 4,217 downwards.
TTTCTCCAGGTTCATGCTGCCCGTGTGCTCCGACTCGCTGGGCCGCATCACGCGTCGCATCGCGTAGTGACGTATCGCAACAATGCCCCCTCCCAAGGAAACCTGGATGAAGCTGGTCGCTGTTCAATCTCGATTAGTCACGATTCGATTCGTGCGGAGGGAGGAGGATCAGCAAGGCAGGATTCTCACCCTTGCCCTCCGAGGCTTCTGGTACAATTCCTGGATCTACAGTCGAGATGACAAGCAAGGATCATGGCCTGCCAGCTCTCTCGCTTGGTGCTCCGTAATCATCTTGTTCACAGCTCAACCTTGACAATACCTTCCCCGTAGCATCAGCCGCGACACGACGCCTGGGACTCGGCGATTTCTTGCGCCCTCTCCACTTACTGTGAGGCTCGCAAAAAAAACACCAAGTTCTCAAAGTCACATCCCAGCAATACTACGCAAAGCAACGCAATAGCGACCTCAAGCTGGCGAGCTGACGTGAAAGAAAGAAAGAAAGAAAGAAAGAAAGGCTAATCCCCAACACAACGCGCAGGACTCTCAGCGTTGCCCGATCGCGCATCAAGACTCCGTCTCAGCGCTTTAGCGCTCTCGATCGCGACCACTCACGCGGGGCAGCAGGGGACATCTCATCTCGTTTCCTCCGCAGCTGGAAGCGCGACTGGAAGTTTAAAAAAGCAAAACCAAGAATTGAAGCATGAAAAAGATCAGCAATGAGAGCGTTGCCTTCTGGAAACTTTTGGCGGATTCATTTTCCGACCTGCAGGCAACCCGAGCTTCCTGCTCCCCCACTTTTGATGGAGACCTCGCAACCCCTGTCGGCTGGTGGTTGAGCGAGCCTTGGGAGGACATCAGCCTTGATGGAGCAAACGTGAGAAGGCATGACAACTGGGCGGAATACTGGCTGACTTGCATGTGAGATGGAGATGATGTTTGTCAGCTCCCGGTGTGATCTGGGGCTAGCGGAACTATGTATAGGATCCCACGGATATATGAGAGTGCATCGACCTTACTTGGCGCTGACCGCTGATGCAATGGCTTCGCCGGGTCGTGATATACCATCAGAAATGGGCAAGCAGATTGGGCGATGTTAAACGGCACCAACATGGGGATTTGCATTCCTGACCTGCGAGACATGCGTGAGGATCCAAGACAGACAGACGGCACATGATAGATCTGAGCATGTGAGCTTTGAAAGCAACAAACAGGTTGCATAACTCATGCATCCCTGTATGCAGCCTAGGGTCAATGGATGGCCGTGCATGCTCAATCTCCGCAGCCCAGCAAGGATGCCATGAATTATGCTGACTCCGACTCGCCGGGTCACGATGACATCGAGGCCAGGCTAGAATCTCATGCGCCCCGTCCCATCCCCATCGTCATTACCCGTCGCCCTGGAAAGCAAACGTTTGTTTGTTTAAATGCCAACAAAACACTAACACACGCGTCGCGATGGCAAGAGGCGCGTCGACTTACACGGCCGAGGCACCAAACAAGCGCGATGGACCGTCCAACGACCATCCCCACGGTTTAGACCTGATTTGATGCTAGCATCACCCCAACATGAAGCGAATTTCCTTGGTTGCAGAAACGGTCCGGCTCCCGTGTCCTGGCGGAGCGGCAGATCGGTGAGAAAAGCTTGAGCAAAAAAGGCTGGCCGAGGTGATGCTAGTGGGTTGGCGCCCAATACTGTACGCCGGGCCTCGGACGTGGCCATCAGCTTCATCTCGACGGGAAGCGATTCGCTCGCCAACTACCGTTTCAGCAAAATTCTGTCTGCCATCTGCACCACCTTGGTCAAGTCTAGACTTACCGGCGTTGGATCTGGTAATTTGCCCCAGTTTTGATGAGAGGCCCGAAAGTCGGAGCATCGAGGCATCACCATTGTAAGCCTCAAAAGACATCATCATTGCCGAGCTCACGGTCCGATGAGGCAGACCGCGCCCAAGCTTCGCATGCGAAGATGCATCGCGAGATTTGAAGCGCTACTGCACCCTTCGGCATTGCTCGTTTTGCCTTGAAGCAGCCAAGAAAACTTAACGGCAAGCGACGGATGCAAGGCACAGACAACGCGGGAAACAGAGTGCTGGGAATCACCAATGGACACGAGCCGGGACACGGGAGATTGAGACAGTGATCCAAACCCCGCAGGACCTTTGCACTTTCTTTTCTTTTCTTGCCTCTTTATCTCCCCCCCGTTTCTCACTTGATCCTCTTAGGAACTCGGGCTCGTCGTCTGGCCAGCTAGGTGCGCGGAATCAACCACATGCCCGCCCAGCACAGCCTTGGACCGCGCGCCTCGAACATGCAGTTGGGAGGTGCTGAGAAGCATGCATCAGCTCTGATACTCGTATCGCTTGGTCGATCGAACAGCGAACCGCATTGGGCACGTCGAACACGAGAGAGAACAGCAATTGAGTTGCTGGTCTGGCGATGAGAAGCTGGAGCTCGGCAAGTTGGGACCTCCTTGTCTGCAGTCGGCGCCATGGCACCTACCCGGAAGCTGGAAAGTTGGATGGATGGCGTTCTTTCTCCTTCCACGTGACCGGCCACGGACCTTGCATTTCAGCTTCCAAGCCCTCCCAGCATCGCATCACCACGCATCTATGACGCCAACCTTGGCCTGACCCGTGCTATCCTCGTTTGCAGCCTTCTTGGCCTCCGGCTGCTTGTCGGATACATACGTTGTTCAGGAGTCGCCCAACTGCACAAGCCTCCCAGGTCCATCACCTCCTCCCGGAGAAACTCGAGCCGAGTCATCCGCCCAGCAGATCCCTCCCGTCTCAGAAGGGGGTCCGAGCTCCCAGAGCTCTCCTCTCGTGGAGGTGAGATGTTACAGAAAGCTCTTCTGTTCCCTTCGCCCTTGTCCTCGGCCGCGAAAGTGCAGCTAACCGAAACTGCGTCTTGTCGACTGACAAGATTATGAGGTGGTACAAACGACAACATGCACGGCTTATCATATTGGGGAGTTCAGCTGCTTACAGCGTGCCCAGTATAGACCATGACGACCCTCAATAGGACATAACGGAGCCCCAGTGTGAAGGGGAAGGTACGAGGGTGCCTATAGCGGCCTTAGAAGAAGGCACTATAGACCCTCCCTATATATATATAATCTAATTATAGAGCCTAGCTCCTCTAAAAGAAACTTATCCCTATTATTATTTTATATACCTTTATTTCTAGTAATTACGCTAGGGAGATTTATTACCTATTTCTATATAGATAGATTAATACCTTTAACCCCCTCTTTTATTATATTTCCTTTCTTACCTATTAAGCTAGCTTTCCCCGTCTTTATTAATACCTTAGCGATATTATACTCCCTATCTAATTAATAGACCCCTCCCTCTTATTCTTATTTAAAACTACTTTTAATAAGTATTACCCCTTCTAGCCCCTTAAAAGCTATAATAAAACTATTACTAAAAGAGCTAAATACTTACTTTAACTTATTTACCTTAGAATCTAATTATTACTAGCCTATCTTATTATTATTAATAACTTAATTAAGTCTTATTAATTTAGAGCTTTTATCCCTCCCTCTAAGCCTTTTTTAAGACCTATACCTTTTATTTTAATAATACTTATTAAGAACCCCTCTCTTAAAACCCCTTATTTACTTCTCTTTCTAGATTACTTTTATTAAAAACCTACTTATTATTATTATATTAGTTAATATTAGCCCTTTTTTTAAAGATATTATTAATATATTATTAAATTAAGATATTAGAACTTAAGCCCTCTTTACTTATAAAGAACCCCTCTCGCCCCTAGTCTTATTATACCTTATTAAAATATTAAGTATCTCTTCTAAATATAAAAGAGCCTTATTTTTTATTACTAAGATATAACTTATTAAGCCTAACTCCCTTATTAATATATTATTCCCTTAAGTTTATTTTATTAGGCCCCTCTCTTTTAAGCCTAGCCTATTTAATAGATTCTTATTTATTACTTACTAGCTTAATAAGCTTACTTAGAACTTATAATATTTATATAAGACTTTATACTACTTATTAAGGGGATTAAAGTAACCTAGTAAAATCTTAATTATTAAAATAATAAGGCTTAATACCTAGGCCTATATAACCTAATAGACTTATATTAATAAGGGTAAAAGCTATATTATAGCTAGCTTTAATAACTAGCTCTCTTTAAGATAAATACCTTGCCTATTAACTAGCTGCGGTTACCCTCGGCTTGCCGATAACTAG
>JABFEX010001214.1:0-27070 GCA_013623515.1 Fusarium illudens | reverse complement strand
TTTAAAGCCTTTTTAAGTAAACCTTTTAAGTATTTTAACTTATCTATTATCTTCTATAAATCCCTCTTAAACTTAAGAAATATTACTCTAGTTCTAGTAATAGAGGGGTAGAGGTATTTAAATATCCTTTAGAATTATATACTATTTAAGGAGAGACTCTATTAATAACCTAATTAACCCCTTAATATATTAAAACTAATAGAGAGATCTAAAGCTATAAATATCCCGAGAAAGAGACCTTATAGCTCTAACCCTAACTCTTTTAAATTAAAATAAAATAAAATTAACTTATTAGAGCTTATTATCTCCTAGAACTTAAATCCTACCTCTAGGTATTTCTCTTACCTTATAAAACCTATTTAAGATAGCCTAGCTAAAGCTATAAGGGGTATTAATTCTTATACCCTAAGAAGCTAAATTATTAAAAGATAGATTAATTATTTAATAGCCCTTAATATTACTTTTATTAAAAGCTCTATAATCCTATAAGAGGTAAACCTAAGCGCCTAGCTATTAAGAATTACTTATAATTATACTATCTTAGAAGGGAAACTATATTAGTTACCTAACTATCTCTAGACTAAGGATAAACTAGCTAAGGTAATAGAGCCCGCTTAACCCTATTAAAGCCTTTTCTTATCTTAAGACCCCGCTAAGAGGCGCTTAGGTTAGCCTGAGCTAGAGATTCTAGCTTAAGCCTAATTAAATCCCTAGATAACTTAAATCCCCTCTTTATTAAGAGATAAATTTAAAGCTTAATTCTAATCCCTTATTATAGAAGCTAGACCCTCTAGGGTACCCGCTAAAGCTAAAACCCCCTATCTAAGTATAATTTAAGAAGAGCTAAGAGAGGATTATTCCCTACCCCTACCTTTAAAAGACTCTAATAAAGAGCTTATTTTATTAATCTAGATTTAAAGAACTTTAATAGCTATTAGCCTTATAGTTAATAATAAGATATAATTAGAAGTTATTAATAAAAGAATAAAAGATTTAAAAGGGAACTTATTAAAAGTAATTCTAGCTAGAACCTATTAAACCTAGGTCTAGAGAATTAATTCTTAGGGTATTTAAATTACCTCGGGGCCTCTATAAGTAATAAATATAATCTTAAGAGCTTATCGCCTAGTTACTTATTAAGAGGAACCTAAACTTAATATATAACTAATAAAAAAGGTAATTAATTTTAAAGCTTATTTACCTATAGAACCCCCTAGGGACTAATATAGGGTCCTATTAATATATATAGGAATATTAAGTATCGCCTTATAATTAATATACCTCTTAAACTTATAAGACTCCCGCCCCCTTAATTATAGAGATAACTTCTAAGTATTTACTTATAAAATAAAGCCCTCTAATAAAGCTATAGGTAGTAATACTATTTTATATAAAGGCTATTTAATACTTAGAAACCTAGGGAAGTTAAAATACTTAATAAGCTTAAATAATTAGAATTTTCTAAAAGAATAAGCCCTTATAGAGAAGATTATAAAGTAAAATAAATAGGTAAGATAATTCTTACTTATTACCCCTCTTATATATTACTAAGTTAGGCTAGATAAGAAATATTATCTTTTAATAAAAAGCTTCTATATTATTAAGTTAAGAGGGGATTCTTATTATAAATATTAAGTATTACCCCTAGGGGTAATAAAACTACCCTAAGAATTCTTAGACTACTTATTTACTTTCTTAATCTCTTAGCCTATAGATTTAATACTTTTAAACCTATGCCTTTAAGTAGTAATTATATACTTAGATATATTAGAGAGCCTAACCTAGAAAGTAGAGATAAAAACCCTTATTAAGAGAGAAATAAAATACCTTATCCTTAAAATATCCCTAGAGGTATTTATAATATATTACCCCTATTAGATCTACTTCTATAAAGTATTTCGACTTATTAGATACTTATATTTATTCTAGTTTACTATAGAGGCCTATTAATTAGATAAGAAGCGCTCTTCTTACTTTATAATAAAAGAGAGGTAATTAAAAATAGGGAGAATATCTAACTTAGTGCGGTATATTATATTAAATGCCCTTAATACCCTAGCTTCCCTAAGAATATCTATTCTCTTTACTTTAATATTTAGAATTATTATAACTTAGCCTATTAATATCTTAAGAAGGGATTTACTTTATAAAAGGCTCTATATATTATACTTACTAAATAATATCTAGATATTAGGCCTTCTTAGTTACTATCTAAGACTAAAGAATAAGGTATTTATTATAATAGCCCTATTTAATTACTTAGCCCGAGCTAAGTTCTAATTACTCTCTTAGTATTAGCCTTATACCCCGCTAGAACTTAGAGCTAGGTTTTAAGACCTATCTTATAAAGGAATATTAAAGTCTATATCTAGGGGAGCCTAATAGGTTAGTCTAATATTTAGACTAATTAAAAGAACCCTATAGATAATCTATTTAGGGCACTTAAGAGAAGCTATCTTCTTAGACTATTTATTACCTTAGCCCTTTAAGTATTTCCTCTCCCTTATTTTCCTCGCTTTAATTACTAATTATAATAAGAAAAGAATTAAATTATTTAAAGAAAGAAATAAAGGGCTAGAAAGCCTAACCTTTAATAGATAAGAACTTACTTAGAAATAAGATAATATACTTTTAATTATAGTAAATATTACTTAATAAAACTAGATTCCCTCTCTTAAGAGAAATATAATAATTATATCTAATTAATACCTTAGATTAATAGACTCTAATAAAGAAACTTACTTAGACCCCCCCTCTAAGATTATTAACCCTAATTTATTAAACCCTAAGGTTCGAGAGGAAATAAAGCGCTTAATAGCCATATATTATATTAAATACCTAGACTAAGACTTAATTTCTAACCTTCTAGATAAAACCCTAATAAGAATTAAAATAGCTACTACCTTAATAAGAATTAGAAAGGATTTATTAAATAAAATAAATATTTATTATTAATCCCTAATTAATATTATTACCCTTAAAAATAGCTAGTAACTCTAGATTATAAACTAGTCTTTTTTATACTTTATATAGGTAATTAGGGCTATATTAAGAGATTAAGAGAGAGAAATAGATATCTAAGATACTTAGAAAGATATTAAACCTTTAGTATTACTATCCCTAGAGGCTAATTAGTAATAAATAGATTCTTTATAACCTATCCTAAAGATAAGAGATATATACTTCTTTAATTTCTTATTCCCTTACTTATAATCTTTCTATAAGTTTATTATATATTATAGCTAGGTAAAGTTAGTAATAGATTTATAAATTACCTTAGATATCTTATTAGATAATAAGGCTAGAACCCTCTCTTAAATTAGATAAGGTAAGAGGAATAAAAAGTAATTAGGGACTTAACCCTAAGAATTAAAGAAATATAAAAAAACCCTAAGTAATATAAGTAAATAATAAAGATTAAAAGAAATTAAAAAAAATTAGAGAGGTAAAATTAAAGAGGATTTTTAAGTAGAGATAATAGCTAATTAGAGCTAGCTAAAAAGTATTAAAAGGGACTAAGTAATTATAATTACTTAGATTAAGATAGGATACCTATAAAGAGGCCCCTATAATTAAAAGGGGCGATTAATTTAATAAAAAAATAATAATAAAGGTTATTTCTTATTACTTAAAAAGATTATAGATTAGGTTTCTTCTAGCTAGCTTAATAGTATATTAAAGAGGACTTAGAACTTACTATATATAGCTAGGGGCGGCTAATATAGGGCCTGGATATAAAGGGGAAGGTATAAGGGTACTTATAGCGGCCCTAGAGGAAGGTATTATAGACCCTCCCTATATATATATAATCTAGTTATAGAGCCTAGCTCCTCTAAGAAGAACTTATCTCTATTATTATCTTATATACCTTTATTTCTCCGATATATATAGATAGGGGTCTGGGCTAATAGCGGGAAGTCTTTTACTTAGCGTAATATATATGTTATAGAATTAAAACACGATGCTACTAGAATTTCCCCGGTTTCTAATAGTGCTCTAGCAGCGGGCTAAGTGCCTCGGCGTATTTAAGGAGATAAGAGGAGATGGCCGCACCCATCATGAAGCCGGACGCAGCAATTTTGACACTACACAGTGCAGAAAAGCGAGCAATTCGCCCAGAACAAAGCCAATAACGGTGCCCAGCATCGCCAAGCTTTGCCTCAACACCATCACCACCTCAACCTGGGCGATTTGCACGCCCACGTGCCCAACCTGGTGAGCGCTGCTAGGTAGGTGGTTGGAAAATGCCGCTCTGAGCGGGGGACTCCGGGCCCACAAAAGGGTCACAGGGGGGGCCTCTCCACGCCCCAAGAATAAGCTCTTTTGCGCATCCGGGGTTTGCGCCTGGTGCCAATGCATTCATTTGCCGTGCCGAGAAGCGTCCAAGCGCGGTATGACGTCTGGCTCGACGTTTATCCCCATGAAAAGAAGATAAAATCCGGTTGGTAGGGGAATTATTAGCTCCCCCAAACTCAATTGAGACGGCATTCAGCCGCTATCGTGTCAATTCATTCGGGAAGATGATCACGCAGCGAGATAAGCTGGGTTCATTGTTGTAGCATACCGGTCCGGTTGCCAATTCCTCCATCCTTCCCTCTCGCCTTCTCGTCTTTGCTTTGCTGCCTCCGCTCCGCCCCCCTTCCGCTGTTGATGTGCGTTCCGCTCCACATGTAAAAATTCTCCTCCATATAGATTCCTCCCCTGGCAAACCTGCACAGCTAGTGTAACAACTTCCTCCACTCTGGCTGCACCTTCTGCTGTTGGTCGGTCTGGGCATCTTGGCATCTGTAAGATTTGCATCATGGCTCCTTCCTTCTTTTCCTGCTCCTGAGTCGGTTTGCCACCTGCCATTGGGCTTCCAGCTCCGAGTCCCACCCGGTCATTTACCGCTACTGACCGGCTACGATCCATGGCTTCGAGGCCGGCTATAAAAGCAACAATCTCCCTCCTCTTGCCGTGTCTCAGGACTCTCTTCTTCTTCTTCACCGACTCTCAATCGCACTTGGATCACTCATCATGAGCCAAAAACTGATTGAGGAGGCCGCCCATGTCTCGGGCCAGGCCAACTCTCCCATGACAGCTCCCGCCCACGCTCTCACCTCTGACCAAGTTGCAGAGCAGCTCCATGCCGACATCGAAGATGGATTGACCTCTGACGAGGCCAAGACGCGTCTCGAACAGTACGGACGAAACGAGTTCGGTGCCGAAAAGGGTGTCCAACCCCTCAAGATCTTTATCGGGCAGATTGCCAATGCCTTGACTCTAGTGAGCTGCCCCATTATCCTGCATCCCCCCAGATCTAGGACATCTTCTTGTCCAGGCTGGCTGGGATTGCTTTTGAGAAATCGGTAGAGTCGCTCATTTGCCGTTTGGGGAATAGGTTCTCATCCTCGCCATGGCTGCCTCCTTTGGCATCCAGTCATGGATCGAGGGTGGTGTTGTCACTGCTGTCATCGTCCTCAACATCGTGGTTGGCTTTCTGCAGGAGCTACAGGCTGCGAAGACCATGGACTCTCTGCGCTCTCTCAGTTCTCCAACTGCTCATGCTGTCCGAAACGGCAACAACGAGGTTGTTGTCACTGCCGAGATTGTGCCTGGAGACATGGTTGAGCTCAAGACTGGCGATACTATCCCTGCCGATATTCGTCTGGTCGAGGCTGTCAACTTTGAAACTAACGAAGCTCTCCTCACTGGTGAGTCCTTGCCTGTTCGCAAGGAGCTCAACAAGACCTTCCCCGACGACACTGGCCCTGGTGACCGTCTGAACGTTGCTTACAGCTCCTCAACCGTCACCAAGGGTCGTGCCCGCGGTATTGTCTTTGCCACTGGCATGTACACTGAGATTGGTCAAATCGCTGCTGCCCTCCGTGGCAAGGCCTCCAAGCGTCGACAGCCCAAGCGTGATGCTGACGGCAACACCAATGTTGGTCGGTGGATGCAAGCCTGGACTCTCACCTTCTCTGATGCTGCTGGGCGCTTCCTGGGCGTCAACGTTGGTACTCCTCTTCAGCGCAAGCTCTCCAAGCTGGCGATTCTTCTCCTCGGAACGGCCATCGTCTGCGCCATCATTGTGCTGGGCGCCAACGAGTTCAACACCAAGAGGGAGGTCATCATCTACGCTGTGGCAACCGGTCTTTCCATGATCCCGGCTTCTCTCATTGTCGTGCTCACCATCACAATGGCTGCCGGGACGAAGCGAATGGTGCAGAGGAACGTCATTGTTCGTAACCTCAAGAGTCTTGAAGCACTCGGCGCCGTGACCAGTATGTCTACACAACTCCATAAGCTATCTCCCGTTGCTGACCTTTCTCCAGACATTTGCTCAGACAAGACCGGTACCCTGACTCAAGGCACCATGATCGTCAAGAAGGCCTGGATCCCTGGTCGTGGCACCTACTCTGTCGGAGCCACCAATGAGCCTTTCAACCCCACTCAGGGTCAGCTTGGTCTCACAGAGGCCGAGCCCAAGGATATCAACTTCCAAGGCGATGATGCCGAGGGAACACCAATTGAGCCCGAGGCGTCTGTCGCCCAGGACACTGGCCTCCAAGAATACCTCAACGTTGCCTCACTGGCTAATCTTGCGACGGTCCACCAGCTTGAGGGCGAATGGCATGGTCGAGGTGACCCAACTGAGATCGCCATCCAGGTGTTTGCCTCTCGGTTTAACTGGAACCGCGCCCGTTTGTCGAGCGGAGAGAAGGCTCGCTGGCACGAGGTGGCCGAGTTCCCGTTCGACTCAGATGTGAAAAAGATGTCTGTCATCTTCAACGACAACGAATCTCAGAAGCAATGGGTCTTCACCAAGGGTGCCGTTGAGCGTGTCTTGACCTCGTGCCCTGTCTATGCTGTCGGAAACGAGATCAGGCCGTTCACTGACAGCATCAAGGATGACGTCATCGAGAACATGGAGTCACTGGCCCGACTTGGTCTCAGAGTCCTTGCTTTGGCCAGTCGAACTGATATCCGTCACGTCAACGAGAATGAGGCCGAGCTTGATCGTGCCCAGTTTGAGAGCGACCTCATTTTCCGTGGGCTTATTGGTCTCTACGATCCCCCCCGCCCTGAATCAGCCCCCTCTGTTCAAAAGTGCCACGAGGCCGGTGTTAGCGTTCACATGCTTACTGGTGACCACCCCGCGACTGCCCGAGCTATTGCTCTGGAGGTTGGTATCTTGCCTAGCAGGATCTCTGAAATCCCCCAGGATGTGGCCAACGCCATGGTTATGGCTGCGTCTGAATTTGACAAGCTGTCGGATGAGGAAATCGACCAACTTCCCCTGCTGCCGCTCGTGGTGGCTCGCTGTGCCCCCCAGACCAAGGTTCGCATGATTGAGGCTCTTCATCGTCGCAAGGCCTTTGTCGCCATGACTGGTGACGGTGTCAACGACTCGCCTAGTCTGAAGCGATCCGACGTTGGTATTGCTATGGGACAAGCTGGATCTGATGTTGCCAAGGAGGCGTCTGATATCGTCTTGACCGATGATAACTTTGCTTCTATTCTCAACGCTGTCGAGGAAGGCCGCCGCATGTTTGATAACATCCAAAAGTTCATCCTCCACGTCCTGGCTGAGAACATTGCCCAGGCCTGCACCCTTCTGATCGGCCTGGCCTTCAAGGATAAGAACGGACTGTCGGTGTTCCCCCTGGCCCCCGTTGAGATCCTGTGGATCATCATGATCACCTCTGGTATGCCGGATATGGGTCTCGGATTTGAGATTGCGGCTCCCGATATCATGCAACGTCCTCCTCAAAACGTAAGTGTTTTCCCACTCATCCTTGGAGAATGTAGCTAACAGTTCCATACAGTTGAGGCAAGGCGTGTTCACTCCTGAGCTGCTGATCGACATGGTGGTGTACGGCCTCTGGATGTCAGCGCTCTGCTTGGCCTCGTTCGTCCTCGTCCTGTATGGATTTGGCAATGGCGCTGCCGACATTGGAGAGGACTGCAACAACAAGTACAGTGAGAGCTGCAAGGTTATCTTCCGGGCTCGTTCTACCACGTTCGCATGCCTCACATGGTTCGCCCTGTTCCTGGCCTGGGAGATGATCAACATGCGAAGGTCCTTCTTCCGAATGCAGCCCAAGAGCAAGAAGTACTTTACGCAGTGGATGCACGACGTCTGGCGAAACCCTTTCCTGTTCTGGGCTATTGTTGCCGGATTCATTACCATGTTCCCTATCATCTACATCCCTGGACTCAACACGGTCGTCTTCAAGCATGCTCCCATCTCTTGGGAATGGGGCATCGTCTTTGTCGAGGCTGTTCTCTTCTTCATGGGCATTGAGTCTTGGAAGTGGGCCAAGCGCGTCTACTTCCGCCGCCAGGCCCGCAAGTCGACTGGTGGGGTCGTGGACATGGAGACGCGCGTCTTTGGCAAGTTCTACAACATGGCCGGTGGAAGCCAAGACGAAGAGGCCGGAGCTGGAGACCGCGAGAAGGTTGCTGTTTGAAAAAGCTGCATCGGGAGCCTGATGGTGAGCAGGCGACTGGAAGAACTGACATGACGAAGGTAGACTCTTCCGAGAGGTTGGGTGTTGTCAAGGTCTGGAATATGAAAAATGATGTGACTGCTGGGACTGACGGTAAGGTAAGTTGCTATATAGGACCAGCCGTAGATAGCAAGAGGCCTGGTCTACACATCTGCATGTAAGACGTATGTCGCAGATATATAGACTTGTAACTTTGCATATCAATTTCTCATTGTCCGACGTGATTCGCAGGGTCGCTTTCATGTGCTTGATGCAGTGTAGCTATTGAGTATGCATGCTTGATAGTATCTTTAACATGGCCTTTTTCTTTAAATGATCTGGTGAAGGGACGTTGATAGACCACAGTACAACTCCATCCATCTAGTTTGGTAGTTCAGAGGACTCACTCCGCCTTTTCGGCCTCTGCTCCGGGGTCTGTCGACTGAACCAAGCAGTGACGTTGTCGGGCTTCTTCCTCCGGGTGGATGGAGAGGCAGAAGAGCTCCATCTCCTCACCGGCTTGGAATCTTTTGAGTGCGGCATATGATTGACAAGCTGCAAACCCGTTGCGGCTAGGTCCCCCTTGATACAAGTCCGAACCCCCTGTCCTTGGCGTGGATGCCAATGCCCAGGCACCGGATCCAGGGGGGGTCAAGATGCCGACGGCATTTACCGTCAACTCAGCGGTTTCTCGCTGTCTCACTAGTATCACAAGCTGTCGTTTTGTTATCCCTGCTTAGAAATGAGAGAAATACCGTTGGGAAGTGACACTGCAATCTTTTATTTGTCCCGCGTCGATGTAACCCTTTCGGGGCTTAAGGTTTCGGCTCTTTTCATTGCATCCATGCCTGACTACTCCGTAGGTAGTTTGCTCCTACATCATATCATCGGTGCATATTCAGGACCACTTTCTATTCAGAAACGAACCTAGTAAAGAAGCAAAAGCAATCCCAAGCCTGGCTGGACCTTTTGGACGCAGAGAGGCTTGGCGGGAGAAATCCTCTAGACCCCCCCAACTTAACCGCCACTAAAATAGAAACATTGACGCTAGGCGGTCTGAATACAAACGCGCTAGCTTCTCTCTCTCTCTTGCATCCTCCCCGAGAGTCCCGTCTGCAGATTGGCGATCTCTTGAGATGAGCCTGAGTTCCTGCCGTTGCATCGTCTTTGTCTTGCATGGATGCAAACCAGTGGGGACGAGGAATGGCAGGAGCTTCTGGGTCATTAGGTGGTTAATATGGAACGTGACAGCCGGAGACTTTTTTTTTTTTTTTTTTTACAGTACTTCTGCCATTCTTCCATCTTGATGGTTCATCTCTTCTTGACATAATATCAGTCTCGCATATCATCGTCCCCTCCACTTTGCGCGCGCGGATCTCGTTTGCCGTGGAGTTGTGCTGATCCATTTCAACGTCTTGCGCCTTGCGAACTACTGCACGTCCACCTAGAAACTCAAGATCCTTTTGTCTCTTGTCGCCACTGGGTCTTGGCGAGATTCTCGACTCCTCCCCCCAAAAGGCCAAAGACTTGTTGTACCTCGGCTGATTCGTCGTCAGAGGCCACAAGCTCAACTATTACAAACAGGGTCTTCAAGAAGATCCCTGCTCCTGGGACTAGGTAAATTGTGTTTTGTCAGCCAACAGCTCGGCAATCCCATATTCATCGTCCTTGTTCTCGGATGCCTATGGAATTCGCTGCCCGGTCTCTACCAGCTTCCTCCTCCGGCTAAACCGCCCCGACTCTCCTGGAGGATCTCAACCCCTGGATACCTAGTTCCCCCCTTGCCCGCCTCCCTGTTTGCTGGCTTTGTTTCCCTTTCTGTTATCAACCCTCAACTGGAACAAAGGGGAGCCGAATAATCCTCGAACCCCTGTGTCGTTTCTTACTCAGACCCAACAACCGGATCTACATCTGACAGAACAACTCAACTTCCTGCTTATCCCCCCTCGCTTGTCAAGCTCAGCCTTACGCCTCACCCGGAACCAACCAACCACCCACCCCTCCCCCCTGGCTCGCTTCCGCAGCGGGCCGCCTTTACTCAAAGCAGACATGCCACAGCAGCGCGAGGTCAAGACGTGCGATCGCTGCCGGCACTTCAAGCGTCGCTGCGATCTCGTCAAGCCCTCGTGTTCCCGATGTCTACAGGCTGGTGTGCGATGTAGTTTTGATGCTACCGCTGCTTCTACTTTGTCTCCTCGCGTCTCCACCATCACCGTCCCCATCACTGACATACCGTACTCGGCGTCTTCTACTCCTGCTCCTATGTCTGCCACAACACCCACCTCTGGTCTGCCTGTTTCATCAACCTCTCCCGCCCAGGAGAGTCTTTCCGCCGGAAACCCCACACCTCCAACCACATCGACCGATAGCCCGGCGTCCTCCACCCAGGCACTCGGTCCCGGAGAGGCCGGGGCGCCGTCGGACCCGGCCCCAGATCCCGATGGCCCGGAGCCCAGCGCCTCCGAGTCCGGTAAACCCTCTGCCCGGCGCGTTGTCCGAAAACGCAAGCGCAACTGTCTCAGCTGCCTGAGGTGCCACCGGCTCAAGGTCAAGTGCGACAAGGAGCTGCCATGTGGACGGTGCAAGTCGAGCGGCAACGGCCGTGACTGCTACTACAGCTTCAACAAGGGACCCAACAGCGGCAAGTTTCCCTGTCCAACCGCCCCGGTAAAGGGCGACGAGAGCAAAGGACCCCAGGCGACGTGGCAGATTCAGCACAAGGTCAGGGGCTCCAGTCACTGGAGGGACCTGATGACCAAGGTATGGCCCTTGCTGGACTTGACAACGCGGTTTATACTTACATGGATGTTCTAGATTGGGAAACTGACAAGTATGGACTCGACACCGCTCGCCTTGGCTCTTGAGGATGTCGCTACCAACGCTTGTCTGGCCAACTTTTCATTGCCGGGCAATTTCCCCTTTGGCACGCCTGCTGCGGCCAAGTATTTTACCCGAGAAGCTGTGGTGAAGCTTGTCGATGGCGAGAGGCCCAAATACCAGTCTTACATTGACAGGTATCTCAGCCTGCTGGAAACCGTGAATCCAGTGCTCGACGTCGAGTTGTTCAGTCGAGAGGCGGAGCAGTACTGGCATGATCCTTATGCTGTGAGTCTCGACTGGATGTCCTTGTTTCTCATGGTGCTTGGCCTGGGATGCTTCTCATCGGTCGAGGAGCCTCATCAAGCGACAGAGCTCATGATGGCAGCCGAAGGTTGCCTGGTGCAAACCCCCGTCATGTTCCGGCCGACGTTCTTATCGTTACAGAGCCTGACTCTGATGGTGGTTGCAAAACACATATGTAACCCCACGTGCTGGGCCATCGACTCTTGCTGGACTCTGCTCGGCATGGTGGTGAGAACAGCCTTCATCTACGGACTACCGCAGGAAACAGGCGCCGAAGACGGCGAGACGCTTGGCGTGAACGAACGAGATGCGAGGCGGAAACTCTGGCTCACCATCCTCTACCTCGACATCAAGGTCTCCATGTGCAACGGCATGCCGCCCGTGACGAGGCCAGAGGATCTCTGCAGCATTAGGAATACGCCCAACTGGGATCAGCCGGATAACCTCCACATGGTCCTCTACCGAGCTCTCCCCCTGGTGCTCGAGATCCTGGCGCACGTCAACTCCAAAGACAGCCAGGTGTCTTACCCAGAGGTGCTGCGGTACAAGGCGCAGGTCAGAGAAATCATGGCGTTTGCCAAGCGTGTCTGCAACAGTCAGCTACAGCGCATCACGGTCGACATCTTCCTCCGACGATGCATAATGGTCCTCCACAGACCGTTTGCAATGCACCCAGAAGGCCCCAGCATGTTTCCAGAGTCATACTGGGGATCCCTCGAGTGCTCACTCGCCCTCCTCGTCCACTACCGCGAGATGTGGTGCAGCGACAAGAACCTGCGCCTCGACCTCGTGGGCCGGGCCTTTGTGCTCGACTTCTTTTCTGCTTGTCTGACGGCGTGCCTCCACGTGCTGAGAAAGGATGCGCCCCTAGCTGCGGCGCCGGTCATGGACTCGCAGATTCCGCCTCGGCAGATCATCCTCGACACGCTGAGGAGTTGCTTTGAGATTTGGAGTGTTGAGAGGGAGTCGAGTGTGTGCTACCGGACGGGATATGCGATTCTTATGGCGGTGTTGGAGGTGCTGCCAGAGACGTCTGAAATGACTTAAGGCGTTTATTATAGAACTTTTACGAGTTACCTCTTTATTGAAGCGCGAAGAGGCTGAGAGATGCTGTTAGACATGCAAACATATAGATGATCAAGACCTTCATGTGCTAGAGGGTTCGTGCATATCGAGGTGCATGCTGCAGATGCGTATCGGCCCTTGATCCAGTAATCTTTGGAGTGGCTGCGAGGATGCATATGTCGGCTGATGATGAGGCAGTTGGTGTGCGTGAGCGATTTTCGTGGTGAGATGACCCAGAGATTCAGCACCAGAGATTGCCCCTTTGTCAGTAGACAATGCATTCCCTAGAGAGCAGAATGCCCTCCTGGATATTCCTTCGATTCCTATCCTCTTATCAATGACGACTTGTTCCTCAAACGTTACACTGCATCTGGCTAAACGGCTTACACAACCCATCTGCCGTGTGACGACGACCTCAGATGTCCTTTCCGGTCTGGGGATGTCGGTTCCAACAGATGACGTCTTTCGAGGCCCGCGATCCAAGGTCAGGCTGGAAAAGAGGGTGTACTGTACAGTGGGTGGTGTGACGGTTTGGGTTTAGATCCTTCCAGGCTCATGATGGCCTCCAAGAACACATGTCACTGAGGGCAATGGTCAAGCCACAGAGTGGGATGGGGGGTCCATTGAGAGTGGCTGGAGCGGAGGGCGCCGCAACAACGGCCTGCAGACAGGGTTTGACAAGACGCGAGGTACTTTGCCGCGGTAGCTGCCGCCTGAATTCCAGCATAATAATGTCATGTCTCACACGAGTTCCCTTTGTCTGGTGTCTTTCTGCCTGTCGTCCAAATCTCTTTGAGCTTCCACTGTGGCGGGCCGAGCCAACTCACCTCACTTAGGTACCTGAACGTTCGCCTTGAACCGTTGATCTGAGGTACGTACCTTTTACCGGAAACCCCTCCAAGCTTCAGCGACCTGAGGCCAGTGCGTCATTGGGTCCTTCCCTCCCCGCCTCCCTCCGCCGTGGCCTGCTCACGAGGATTCAACCTGAACACGCTGCCTTTTCTCCTGCATCTCGCACTTGACCTTGCGACTCATCACAAGCGCAACAGAGCACACAAGATACCGCCACAGGCACTCTCCGCTACTCCCCTATTGACTCTTGAACCGACCTGCTGCCATACTCTCGGCTTGCACCACTGCACACACGACCGCCGCCTCTTTGAAGCCCGAGCTCACCGACCGATAAACCCTCCTCGACCTAACCTCGCCCGCCCGCTCGACCATACACCAAAATGACTTCAGTTGTGGAATCTCCGCCGGTGCACTCGCCCGATCCCAGCGCCCAGCGACCCCGAGGTAAGCAAGCGTACCTTGCATCGGCCTCAGCCATGGCGCCATCTGTTAACCACTCCCTCACAGGTATCCTCAAGAACTCGTTCCAGAAGTCGCCCCCCACATCGCCAACCCAGGAACAATCTTTGACCGACAAGGCGCTCACCATCGCCAACACCCAGATCAACGCCGGCCATCGTCGCTCCTCCTCGGGCGCCCGCCCCTCCGGGTCCCGCCGCCAGTCCGGCTTCAGCTCCATCGACGACCCCCTGGAGCCCTCCCAACGCCTTAAGTGGGACGAGGCCAACCTCTACCTCACCGAGCAAGAGCGCTCGTCTACCATGAAGATCACCGAGCCCAAGACTCCCTATGCCAAGCACTACGACCCGTCCGAGGACCCGTCTGACGACGAGCAGGATCCTCTGGCGAACGCTGGTGCTCGTCTTCAGAATTCACGTCCAGGCCGTGAAGATGACATTCCGGGCCTTTCTCTGGGCGAACCGGAGGAGGCGATCTCGGAAGCGGGCGCGCCGTCGCCCCGCAGCGAAAAGAGCGTCCACGTCGACGACGAGAGCAGCGTCGGCCACAACGCCGAAGAGGAGCTTGCGGGTATGTCTCCCGAGGAGCGTGAAAAGCACCGAAAGTTTGAGCAGCTCCGCAAGAGACACTACGAAATGAAGAATGTGGCCCAGCTTCTGGGCCACCCCGAGACGATCCCGGACGAGGAGGAGGAGGACGATGACCAAGATAACGGCGGCGCAGTGCCACCTATGCCACCGCTACCGCGCATGCCCAACGGCTCTGCGTAGGCGGCTGCTCGCTGGGCGGGGAGGAGGGCATGACAAGGGATGTGATTTGGCCGGTGGATTGTCTTTGAACCGGAGTTTTGCGGATATCATCACAGGGCGTTGGCACAAGGAGGGGCGAGGTGGGGGGACAGTGGGTTTATCAGATTACTCACTCGCTTTGAGGGTTTTGATGGATGAGCATCGTCGTCAGAGACGGAGGAGGAAGAACAAGGGCATATCATGGACCTGGTTTCGCTTGCACAGCAGATGAGGGATATCTAGCATTTCCATTAGAATTGATTTATACTTTACAGTCCAACATGACGAATGGTCACAGGTGCATTCACACCAGCCATATGCGCCAAAGTTTCGATCATTATTCATGCCTCTCTCTTTCTATACTATCTTGATTGAAGAATGCTTTCAAAGAAATCATGCTCCGCTTGCGACATCGTATGAATCTAGATATGATACCCATTACAAAAGGCCCTTTCTGGCCAGCTCAAGCTTGCGCGCCGTCTCGCCCTCGCGGAACCCGCCACGAGAGACGCAGATGCGCTGGCCTTCCGCCAACTCGAACTTTTCCTGTTGCGTATCCCAGGCGCAAGGACAGTGGTGGGGAAAGTGGACGCAGGCGAGGGTATCGGGGCAGAGGTACTTGTCGCAGATAGCTGTATGATTGTTAGCCGTGTTTGTAGACAGAGGAGATGCCATGATGAACACAAGATAGTGCATGAGGATAAAGAACTGGGGATAATTGTAATCGTCTGGCGGGTACGTACAGTTCTCGTATTGGTGACGGTAGTGGGAGGCGTCGCTGGGGTTGTTCTGCGGTTCAGCGTGGTGCTGCTCGTGGCCGCCTTGTTGACCAAACATTTGGTCGAAGAAGCCACCGAACTGGGCGTTGGCGAGGCTCAGGAGGGAGAGGATGGCGATGAGGTAGCGCATTTTGATGGTGGATTGCGCGAATGGCGCGTATATAATTTCCAGCGCTCAATTTGAGAAAAACGATATACAGAAGCCGTGGAAATGGCCAGATACCCAAACAGCGTCGTGTCGAGTGTGATGCTGTCCACATTGATGCCATGGACCTCTTATCGATAAGCGGAGTGTCAGGGATGACTAATCGCGAAAACTCCATCCATCCAGAATTGCACGCGGACAAAGGCACCACCCGCAGCTCACCACTCAGCCCACCCGAGAAATACGCCGGCCATGCGGTTCCTCATGATACAGCGGCCGGTCCTGGCTGCTGTGGCCGGCCTTGCCCGCCCGGCTTTCACGCCCATCATACCTCTGGGCACCCAATTGGCGAATGCCCTCGTCGAGGGTCGACGAAACGCCTCGGTCAAGACGCAGGGAGCGTACAGGAAGAAGAGCAAGAGGGGAATCCCAAATAAGCTGGGTGCCAAGCGCACAGGAGGTACGTCTAGCTAGGGAGGGGGTCTTGCTGGGTCAATTGAAGGGTCTGACGTTGTTTTTGGCAGATCAGTTCGTCATCCCCGGCAACATCCTCTACAAGCAGCGCGGCACGCACTGGTGGCCCGGTGAGAACTGCATCATGGGCCGAGACCACACCATCCACGCCATGGCGACGGGCTACGTCAAGTACTACCGCGATCCCGCACGACACCCCGACCGCAAGTACATCGGCGTGGTGTTCGACAAGGCCGACACGCTGCCGTACCCTCAGCACGCTGAGCGCAAGAGGCGGCTCAACATGACCATGTTCCCGATCAAGGAGGCAGAGGCCAAGCCGGAGCTCTCGCCTTCGGGCATCCCCTTCCAGGTGACCAGGATCGAGGCTGGTGAGCCGGATAGGCTGCTCAAGCTGCGCAAGGATTACAGCTACCGTGAGGACAACTGGGCGATCGGAAAGCTGGCGAGGACGACGGGTCTCAAGACGAAGCGGTTCCGCACGCGCAAGCAGTGGTTCCGGCACAGGCGGTGGAGACGTGAGCGGGAGCTTGAGGGGCAGAGGAAGGCAGCGGCGAGGAGGGCCGAGAGCGGTGGGGACATCAAGATGGCCAAGCCCGTGAGCAAGAAGGCGGCTAAGAAGGCTGCTAAGAAGGCCTCCAAGAAGAAGTAGACGTGCCGTGCTGAACGATTGGGGAGTGAAAGAATTGCCTGGAGGCGTGGAGGATTTGTGTAGTTACTGTACAATAAGACAGGACACTAGAGGTGTCTATCCATCCAATCACGATCCATGGAAATGCAGATGCATATAGTTCATGTAATTGTGCATTTCAATGGTGATGGGGAATACAAAGGACTGGAGTATAAAGCATTGTTGTGCCTTTATTATCTCGGCACATGCGACTTATAATGGCACCTGCAAACCAACGGCATGGATGGCCCCGAGAGTTTAGGGGGTCGTCCAGCCCGTGGGGTCAAGTACCCCTCACCCAATTTTCGCGGCGAGCTACCTACCTATCGTTCTCACTCCATTTAGTGCCACCGCGCTAGCTTCTACACCTCGATCGCGTCGGCGCGTCCCTTCTACACTTCAACTTCAACGACAACTCTTGCCTCAGCCAAACGCTTCCTTGAGCAAATCCCGTGCAAGAGATTAATCGAGCCAGCCTGCTATCCATTTTTCATATAATCGACGATCCTTGTCCGCGCATTAGTTGCCTTTGAGACGTACTGCGTCGAGTCTCGATGCAACCTGCCTCAACTTCTCACACACCTTCACCTCCAGTCTCACTTGACACCCTTTACACTGAACCCTTCAACTACGTGGCTCTCCGAGCCGATGCTGGAAGGCAGCGCCGGCCACCCCAACATGGCCTCGCACGAGGATCCTGCACCCGCCAAGATGAAGCGCACAAGCTTCTCGCCTTGGAGCTCCGGTGTAATGGGCAGCAAGCACGGCACGATGCCGAAGAAGGACGCCCAAGGTCCAGGTCCAGAACCAGTGCGGATTTTGAGCGACATCCTGGAAGGCGCTGCCGTAAAGGCCTCTGCGGCTGGCGGATTGGCCAATAACTCAAAGATCCAGGCGCTGCAGAGAGAATGGGAACGAAAGAATGGTCAAGCTCAAGCTCAAGTTCAAGGTGAGATTATCCTGGGCTTTCATTCCCTCGACGACTCGTGATCGCGAGTTGACTGGTTGAAACATCGAATGTTTGCTGACGCGAACCAATAGAACAATCCATGCCGCAGCCCCCTTCTGCAGGGCCATCTCGGCCTTCTTCTGTAGGGCCACCTGCAGTGCCCTCACTGAATCCTCCACCGCGAAAAAGGGACTCACCAGCTTCAGACACTCCAGTGGTCAAGAGACAGAACACAGGTGAACGGCGGTCCCTTCCTAGCATCGCGTCGGCCGGGGGCACGCCAATGATGGACAGCCAGATACGCGCCAACGCACGTCGCTTTACGGAAGCAGAGGTGGCAAGGCAAATGTTGGAGCTCACGGGCGCGTCTGTCAAGAAGAGCGCCATGACCCCCCCTGCCCCCACCCCGACCTTGACGGCGACGGCTGGACCGCTGAGAGGTCCGGCCAGGCACTTTCCCACCGGAGGGGAGCTGCTGAGGAAGATTATGGACTCGCAAGCTGCTTCAAGTCCGTCTCCGACGCCTAAAGCAGAGACTTTGCCGCAACTCCCTGCAGCACCCGCTCCAGGAGACAAGATCGTTGCGATCACCATGGCTGAACGAAACCGGGCTTATGCCAATTATCTCTGTATGGTTTCTCATGTGAACTACGAGGCATGAACTAACACGCATAGGCCCCGACGGTACGCAGGTCTCGGGGCGTGGTGCCCTGATTCCACCCAACTACAAGTTGTACGACAACCGCGAGTATCCCTTTGTCTGTCCTGTGCGGGACTGCCGCCGCCTGTTCTCTGGACTCAAGGGCCTCGGTGGACACTTTGGAGCTAGCCACTGCTCAACTACCTTCAACGACAACGGTGACGGAACGCTCACCAAGGTTAGTAACTATGTCAAGCACGGAGGCGGTGGCTCGCCGGGTATCGTCATCTCGAAGAACCCTCTGCCACCTCATGCCCTGCCGCCGTCCGAGGCAGGTTTGCCGCATCTCTCTGCCGCGCAGAAACGCGCCTCTGGTATTGGGGTTTTGGAGGTTCCTACTCCTGAGAGGAAGCCTTCGACTAGGCTGGGTAGTGCTTCAACCCAGCCAGTGTCACCCATAGGCACGAGTGGTGTCAAGGATTACTTGCATCAGTTTCTTAGTCCGGCTCAGAGGCATCATCAACGGGAGGATCTCATCGTGATGGTGAACCTTCCTCGCAGACGGTCTCTTCCTGAGACCTGGATTCAGAACCACCGCGGAGGGGATATTGATATCAATCACTACGCATGTGCCTTGGCCTATCTTACTGGCCAGGAAGTGGCAGGACCAGAAGCATGTGTGGCCAATACACTGTACAGCTTGCGGCCGTCGGCTCGGCTTTCTCAGCCGTGCATCGCTCTCTTCCCTGGCATGCCTGCGGCAGCCAAGCAGGCCTTCTCGAGCGTGGAAACCTGCGTGGGATGTAGGTACTGGAGCCATCTCCAGCGGCAGCGGAACACCTGCGACTGGGGACCTGAACCCAGGTCTGCACGGGGGACGAGCGGGTCGGCGAGGTCGGCGTCGGGGTCTGAGGAGGCCAACCCCAGACCTGATGCGATGGAGGTCGACCAGGATTCTCAGCCCGAGAGAGCGAACGAAGTTGAGACGATACCCGAGGTGGTTCCAGAGCCGAGACGAATCAAGATTCATGTCCCGCCTCGGGCTGCCATGGCCGAGCAGACCATGATGAGGGAACAGCCTGTGACTAGCGTCGTGGGCGGGCCAGGACAGATGGGTGGCGTTGAGCTGGAAATGGAGGAATGGGAGGTTGCGCCGGGAAGAATGAGGGACGAGTCGTTGTCCGAGAGTAAGTCGGCTTTGGCTCCATCTACTCGAAGCGCTAACATGATGTACAGACATTGCATTCTCCAATTCGTACCTGACTAGCGGCCAGCCCATCACCATCTCCGAAGACGTCAGCTTCAACGTGCTCGTCGTCAAGCCCGGCAGCGCCAGCCACTGGAAGGTAGAGGACGATAAGCTGCGGACTTGCTCTGTGGCGGCGGGCAAGGTGCGAGTGACGATGGGTGAGAAGACGTTCCAGCTGGGCCCCAACGGCATGTTTGTTGTCCGGCCAGGGCAGGCGTGCAAGGTTGAGAACCGACTCTACGTGGACTCTGTGGTTCACTGCACCACCATTGACAACTTCTCGCTCCAGTAGGGGAGAGGGCTGGGATATGAGACTAGAGGCACCGGTGTACGAGGAGCTTGGGTTACAGGGATGGGTTACGGTCAAGGCATTGTCCTTGGGAGTTTGGGCAAAGAAAGGGGTCCATCATGCATTTGCGTTTGGGGCATTTCCAGAGAAGCTCGTCGAGAGCTCAGGGGTCGGGACATTAAGCGACATCTGGTTTCTTTGGCAAACAGGTATGGGCAATAATAAGAGTGTAGCATTTAGGGGACGACTTTGCGGTATTAGCCTGCTTTACCGCGGACCGCGAACAGGGCTGAAGACATTAGGCAGACACGCAGATGGTGGTGGTGGTGGTGGTGGTGGTGGTGATGTTCATGTGCCACAGTCACGATGAGGCCCTGTCTCAGATATTAGCTCACGCACTAACAGGGAGAGAATGTCAGCCACGGATGATAAACCTGAGCCCATCAGCATTTCGAGGAGACATCGCGCATTTTTCTATTTCAGAGTACGGGGCTCTCGTCACGGGGGAGAGGCTGAGTCGCAAGCTGCAGGCAGAAGGTGAAGCTCGTGAGGGCAGTTGTGGTGGGCTAGCTGATGTGCGTGCCTTCCAGGTTGGTGAGAATGTGACTTGCACATGATGATGTTTTCTACCTGACAACCCAGGACACGATATTAATTATTTTTCTATGAGAATGCAACAAAACACGTCTCATTTGACATTTCACTCTTTCTCAAACAAAGACTCAGCGGCAGTTTTTCCATGTCTCAAGTCAACCCGCGCACAACCGTCCCCAGAGAACGGCGGCAGGAGAATTACGGGGCATCACCCGCCATGGCTACAGGTGGTTTACAGGCGTCGCCTGAGCTGAGCAACGACAGGGACTCCATCAGCGTCAACCCGGGGAGCCCGCCGAGTCCGCTTCCGCCGCTGGATGAGTATACCATTGGGAAGAGGCAGGAGGGTAGTGATGAGACGACGGCGGTGGAAGAGGAGGAGGAGGTGAAGGTTGAGGAGGAGAAGCAAGAAGAGAAGAAGGAGGAGAAGAAAGAGGAGAAACAAGAAGAGAAACAAGAGGGAAAGCTGCCTTTGCTTCCGAAACCTGAGAGGGGCAAATTCACCTTTGATCCGGAAGGTGAACTTACTCATGACCAAACGACTGTCGACGTCGTCACTGTGCCTTGTCCTGGCGGTGATCCCCTCCGGACGTGGAACCGTGATGGTCTCATGGGTCGCTACTTTGGCGCCCTCTCCATGCGCGACGCCGAAGGCTCCGCAACTTCCGAACAAGACCGTCCTGCTCCATCATGGGTTCGGCAGGGGGTGCGGAGAGAGGCCGACCGGGCACGGATACTGCTGTATGAGCATCCACCCGCAGAGGAGGGCGCTACGCTGAGCTCGCTGGCTGATGCGTTGCTGGACGAACTGATGAGGCTGAGGACGAGGGAGGATCAAAACAGGCCGGTTGTGTTTGTGGGACATAGCATTGGGGGGATTATTGTTAAGATGGTGTTGGTCAAGGCGAGCAAGAATACCAAGTTTGAGGGTATCTTGAGGCAATGCTACGGCGTTGCATTCTTTGGTAAGTCGCATCACGAGCAGTTGTACGCATTATCTAATGGTATTCAGGAACTCCTCATCAAGGGTCAAGCTACTTTGCCATGCCCAGTTTGGCGTCTAGCATCCAGACTCTCCTCCAGCTTTCGTCTCCCCTACCGACCTCTGTTACTGACGAGCTGCGGGTTGGAAACAGTTTACTATTGCGTCTTGACGACGACTTCAAGTGCATTGCCTATGACTTTCGGGTGTGGACTCTCTACGAGACCATCGACTCGCGCCTCTCTGGTAGTGGCTCAGGCGACGTCTACTTCACGGCCCCCCTGACGTCCATCAAATCAGCCATCCTCGGCATGCGCCAGGAGACGATCCTCCCTCTGCAGAGCGACCACGCCAACATTGCCTCCTTTGGACGCCACAACATCCACACGCTGCGCCTGTTCCTGAAGCAGCTGTCGGCCCTGATTGACCGCGCCGACGAGTACTCGAGCAAGGATGGCCACTGGGCGCTGGATTTGGAGCAAAAGGTGAATATCGAAGTTCACGGCTTCTTTGAGGATCCAGTAGGACCGTTGGAGGTGGCGACCATCAGGGCGTGGTCGACGAAGTTGCCCCTGAGGGAGTTTCTGAAAAAGGGGCCTGAAGAGTGTTTGGCTGATAGGTTCAATGAAGTTGAGAGTGTGGAGGAGGGGAGGTTTCTCAGGGCGAGGGGGAGGACGTCGCTGATACGAGATGGCGAGAGGAGGGAGAGCAACAATGTCCTCATTGGAGAAGCAGCCAAGAACCCTCTGGGGATCAACCAGGAGGGGGCATATCAAGCATCTCCCCCAGCATCACCCATCATACGGCCAGTAGACGCCGAGCCCAGGCCACGAACAGAATCAGCTCCTCAACGTCTCCCAGGAGGACCACTGACGCCTCCATCACGAGCAACATCACCGCCAACGCACTATTCAACACCAATGCGTCGTCCCTCACCCCTGATCCGTGCAAACTTTGATCAAGACCTCGCAGTGGACCGTCTCTCGCCTCCCCCGCGCGGAAGAATGGGTCGATCTCTCAGTCGGTCGCTCAGCATGGGAACCCAAGCTTCTCAGTACGAGTACCGCGACTTTCCGCCCTTTTCGCAGCGCAGTCGGAGCTTTATAGAGCCCAACTTTAGCGAAGACGACGATGGCGGGCTAGAGGGATCACCGCGACTGCCTGAAGCTGTTATTGCGATCCGTAAGGTTGCCAAGAATGGGGAGCGGAGGGCGAGCGAGACGGTGGTTGTCGACGAGGTGCCGGTTGCGTTTACGAAGCCAGAGGTTGACGCGAGGAAATTCGTGTGGATTCACCTGGCGTATAACAACCCGAGCTGGGTTACGGTAAGATACAAAAGTGTATGCTTTATGTGATGGCTGCTGATGCTTTGGACAGAAAGTGTTTGAGACGCTGCAGGTCTCGTATAATCGCAGCTTCACGCCCTTGTTTAGTTCCGACTTTTGGGCGACGAGGCATACGCGTGGACGGCATTCGCAGCATTATGCGTACTTTGCGAAGCCGGGGTGTTATTTCTCGGCTCCACGACACAGTATGTTTTCTTAGATTGCATGTTGCTTGAGTTATCTGACTGTGATAGTGTCTCCTCGAGGTCGGTCCTCGAAGCAGTCGTCGCTGTCACCAAGGCCTGATGGAGGCATCTATACGTGTCTCTTTCTGCCGTATCTGCACTTTGACACTTACAAGAGGCTCATTCGTCGACGTGAGCTCATCCTCGAACGCCTAGGCCATGGAAGAGCCCGCCCAGTTCCCGAGTCTGTCGCCAAGTCAGACTCGCTCGAGGCGCAAGTGATTTGGGAGTTTCTAGGCCGAGATCCGCCGCTCAACACACGACGAACAATCGACCAGTATGGATACCCGTCACTGCGGGATACTCGGTCAAGAGACGACGATCAGATGCTTTACAAGCTGACAAAGGAACGGACCTGTCTCCCTGGTCTGGGGCCTGGACTTCAGGGGCAAGTGTCAGACAGCAGCGCCGAGACTGGTGGTAGCGGTAGTCGAAAGTCCAAGGCGAGTAGTCAAGATGGGGAGAATGAGCAGGATCCAGAGGATGTCATCCTCAATGGGAATGTGCTCATGGTGGATCAGCTTTGGCTGTGGGCGATTGATTCTCGTAAGTAATGACTTGTCAACTGATGAGACAGAGACTGACGAGTCAGATACACTGTTGTCATTCTTCCCCAAGAGAGAAGGTGACGCCATTGAAGGACCCCTGTATCAGCAGGCCGATCTCAGAGACAGCATCTTCAACGAGGTCAACGTTGATCTCACAAGGCAATGTGAGAATGCTCTGGATCTTGCTGCCTTGGCGGTGCTACACGCTGTGACTGTGCTTCTAGACCGGTCATCGCACCCTGACCTGGAAGTATTTCGCATTTTTGAAGAGGCCATCAGTGTTTTGGTGAGTGTACAGAGTATACATGAGCCCCTTTTTGAACTTACTGACATATGGATAGACTGAGAAGCTCACATCATCGCTCAAGACCTTTCGAGCCGAAGGTTTTCGAGACAAAGCGGTCGCATACGGGCCTGTAGAGAACAAAGCCCGTTCAATCAGAGCTCGACACAAGGCCGAAAGTCGCCGAGCAGAAGAAGAGAACCGCGACAACACGTCTGCGCTTCTAGAACTCCGAGACATTGAAGATGAGCTCCTCATTCTTCTCCACCTATTCGAGCGACAGTCCAAGGTGGTGAGCTCGATGCTGTCGACGTACACTCGCCCCGAGGTTCGTGAACGGACAACGAATGGCAGAGTGTTTCTTAGTGAAGCACTCAAGAGGTTATCTGAGTTTGCACACCAAGCTCAGGAGATGATACAGCGGGTTCGAAACACGCGTAATGATTATGACAAACTGCTTCAGATGGTGCAGCGACAGGCGCAGGTCGATGAGGTGCGGCTCAGCAGGCTGCACGCTGACCTTGCGAGTGCGCAGAGTCGCAGCGTCATGATATTCACCACTTTTACGGTCATCTTCTTACCATTGACCTTCTTCACGGGTTTGTTTGGCATGAACACGCAGGAATGGGGCGGCGAGAACAATCTCCCCCTGCGGACCATCGGGGCAATATCACTACCAGCAAGCCTGGCCCTCATCGTGCTCTCCCTCGTCGCGGCATGGAGCACCAATGCTAGAAAGTTGATCAAGTGGATGGTCGGGGCCGCCTTGAGGCTGTGGACTAGATTTGGACAACCGGCGGCAATGGCAGCGGTGAGACTCATCCCGCAGAAGACAAGGGGGACGCAGGGACAGAGGGAGGATAAGGAGTCTCGGGGGAGGAGGACGGGGCTGGGAGAGGAGATGAGTGACTTTTGGGAGAGGCACAGATTGGAGAGGGAGAGCGGGTATACGGTGCCGGATAAGAATAGGAGGACGGGCAAGGAGGGCAAGGTGAAGTGAGAGGTTCATGATGTTTGGATAGAATACAAGCCTGGAATTGAGAGGTCTCTGATTGGTCTTTTCCTCGAATGTCAATATTGACTTGACTTACACGAAGACAACAAAAAACTGGTCATCTCGTGTGAATCATCGTAAGCTTCTGGAACCTCGATCATGTCCCGCATACCCTCAAAAAGCAAAGCCTCTAGAACAAGTGAACACCAGACAAAAGCAAAATCCGTCTAAAAATCACGCTATATCTGATATTAAAGTGAGATGCCGCAATCTCAGATACCCGTCAACAGACCAGTGGCTCATCGAACGATGGCGTGTTTTCTTTGAGAGGGGGGGGCAAGAATGTCTTGCTCACAAGTTACACCTTTTGCTTTTTTTACTCACAATGGAATCTTTTCCAGTCCTTGAATAAATGCCGAGAAGAGTCAGTCGGCATTCCTCGGGTCTGTGGGGCCCTCGTGGCGCCGAGCTGAAGTTGTCGCCCAAGAAGTCTCCTGGGTATGACCTTGCTGAGCTGGTGTGACATGTACGATGATGCCCTTGTCAAGTATGTTATGTCTCTTTTGTCCGTGTCTGATCAATTGGCCTCGTCAAGTCCATGTAGATCTTGACCCGTGCTCTACTCGGCCGACTTTCTTGCTTGCCTTCTGCGATGCCACCTCATCGAAGCTCCTCTATCCCCCCGTATACAAGGATCTCCCCCGTCTTCAACACTAGACATGCACGTCATCGTGCTCCCTCCTCGGGAGCTAGGGGCTTTTTTTGAAGCTGCGAGTAACGCGCGCTTCAACTTGACAAATAGCAAAGGCGGGACAAGACAAGTCCTGTGGGGAAAGAAGCAAGGGGCAGAGATGCATCATCTGCATGCCCGGGCATTCCCGCTATGTCTCTCTCAGCGGCAGCCTCCGGTACCCCTGACACGCACGGGGAGGGATATGGGCTTCTGCGGGAGAGAGACATGCATCACCTTGGAGCTCAGGGCGGCAACTTGCAGCAAGAGAGGTCGTGAGCTGGCTGGGAGAGCTGTAGCAAGAAGGGAAAAAACGAGGTATATATGCCGCAGCAGCTCGTAGCTAGAGCTTTGCTTCCTCTTCTTCTCCTTCTCTTCTTGTTTCGGTAGCTGGGAGTTGTCAACCGTCTTCTTCCCTTCTCTTCTAACCTGTCCCGTATCAATTGGACTTTTTTTATTCCTTGATTTTTCATATCCGTCTTTGATTTCTTTCCGTAACAATGGAGGGCGCTCCCGATTCCCCTCGCTACGCCATGGGCACGATGGCCTCTGGCCGCCGTACAAGCCCCATCCGCAAGCCGCAGCCCGAGCGGCCCGGGACCCCGACCCGTCGGCCGACGACACCCACCCTGGGCCGGCGTCCCACGACCCCGACTCTCGGCCGCCGAGGCTCCAACGCCTCGCTGCGTCGTCAGAGCTCCAATGCTACGCTCAACAGGCCCGCGACGCCCGAGAGCCCCGAGGCCGCAGCCGCCGGGGATCCCGTCAAGGCTGCTGCTGTCGTTAGAGATGACCCCGTCACTCCGGCGCCTGGCAGCCCCGAGACCCCGGCCCGCATCCTCCCGGCCATCCCCGAGAGTCCGCTCGTGATGGCCTCGCCTCGGTCCCGACAGGTCTCCCGAGTCGCCGGTCCTACCCCTCGTTCTCGTCAGGTCTCGAGGACCGACCTCTTGGCTCCTCGCTCCCGACAAGTCTCGCAGACCCTCGCGCCCCCCTCGGGTCCTCCCGACTCGTCGGTGCCCGAGGAAGCCCCCGCGGTCGAAGCCACGCCCGACGTGGCAAAGGCTCCAGCCGTCGAGGCCACTCCCAAGGTGGAAGCTACTCCAGAGGTTGCCAATGCTCCTCTCGTCCGCGCGACCCCCGCCGTCGTCAACGCCCCCAAGGTGCGCTCCACTCCGAGCGCCGCTCTTGTCCCCTCCGTCGCCAAGACCCCACGGGCTGCCCACGTCCCGAGCATCGCCGCCGCCCCTGCCGTTCGTTCCAAGCCCGAGGCCGCTCCTCTGCCTGCAATCCAGCCAACTCCTGCCGTGGGACCTCAACCTGCTGTCCTCCCAGCTCCCGAGATCGCCGCCCAGCCCGAGATTGCCCCTCAACCAGCCGTGAACTCGGCGCCCGGCGTAGCCCGAAGCCCCGCTC